>JARKHS020020991.1:0-32357 GCA_030143305.2 Amblyomma americanum
CCATTGCCAACATGTCATCTCCCGAAACTCGATTTCGAACACTAACTGTTCAACGGCAGCTTGAAGTGTGCTGCAAATATATTTACGCGGATAGCTCATCCGTAAGAACTGGACTATAATTTGGACAAATTAATGTCGTATTTGCGAAAGTCCACTTTAAATTCATTGCCAACATGCAAAAGCCATTTCCCGAAACGCGACTTCGAGCGCTAACTGTTCAACGGCAGCTTGAAGTGTGCTGTAAATATGTTTGCGCGGACAGCTCATTCGTAAGAATTGGACTATTCTTTGGAATAATTAATGCTTTATTTGCGAAAGTACCCTTTCAATACATAGCCAATGTGCAAAATCCATTTCCCGAAACGCGATTTTGAGCACGCATTTCTCTTCAGATGAATTAATTTTATATTTACAAAAGTACATTTTATTACGTTGTGAAGAAGCTAAAACCACGTACCCAGGGACGTATACCACTAATGAATTATTTCACATTTACGAAAGTACACTTTAAATGTGGACAAGATGCTAAACCCGCATACAGATTTCTTCACGAGTTTGCAATGTATTCGAAACACGCATTAAGTAACGTATACTTCTAATGAATAAATTTCACTTTCACGAAAGTACACTTTAATACGCTGACATGATGCTAAATCATCATCGGTTTTTTAACGTGTTTGATATATGCTCGAAACACGTATAAGTGGCGCTTACTTCGGATCAATTAACTTCATATTTACGACAGTATACTCTTAATATGACAAGATGCTAAAACCGCGATCATTTTTTAGCATATTTGAAACGTGCTCGAAGCATTATTTAAATGGCGTATTTTTGGTAAATCTTTAGAACCTAGATCGAATATCAAGCACAAAATTTCAGGAACCTATTTCCGGCATATCTTTAGTGCATTCATGAATATATATTATGTTTAAAATACATTTTAAATACACCGAATATATTCAAAACATACTAGTTCTCGCTAAGCGAAGGTTCACCAACATCACGGTTCAGTGCGAATCTCCCATAGTAGAAGTTGAACATCACACGACGTCTGGCCGCCTACATGGCAAATGCTCAGTATTGCGAATGTACTATCGCGGACAAAAGTGGTATACTCCACGCAGAGGGAGCCGGAGCAACGGATGAATGAATGGATGGATGGATGGATGGATGGATGGATGGATGGATGGATGGATGGATGGATGGATGGATGGATGGATGGATGGATGGATGGATGGATGGATGGATGGATGGATGGATGGATGGATGGATGGATGGATGGATGGATGGATGGATGGATGGATGGATGGATGGAATGATGGACGGACGGACGGACGGACGGACGGACGGATGGATGGATGGATGGATGGATGGATGGATGGATGGATGGATGGATGGATGGATGGATGGATGGATGGATGGATGGATGGATGGACGGACGGACGGACGGACGGACGGACGGACGGATGGATGGATGAATGGGTGGGTGGGTGGGTAGGTGGGCAGGTGGGTGGGTGGGTGGGTGGATGGATGGATGGATGGATATGGCTGAACCTTGCTAGGAACTCTTTATTATAACCCCCAACGCTTGTAGATAAATGTAAATAGTACTTCCCCGTAACATCCTTGGTGGAGGTGTTGGGTGATACGGAACTACGTGGCGGAAGAAAAACTGGTAATGGCGCAAGAAACGGGGACACAGAAGGCACACTATCGTGAAAGAAGAAAGGAAGAAAGAGGTTCCGTATTGGAGGGCTCCGGAATAATTTCGACCACCTTGAGTTCTTTAACGTGCACCGACATCGCAGAGCACAAGGGCGCCCTAGCGTTTTGCCTCCATAAAAACACAGCCGCCGCGGTAAGTTTCGAACCCGGGAAGTCCGGATCAGTAGCCGAGCGCCCTAACCACTGAGCCACCGCGTTGGGTCTCGGTTACATTGTCTGATTTGATTTTGTGACGTGGAATTACGCAGTAATTTACATCTAGTGTATGTGTCGTACAAGTCACGTATGTCCCCGATCCCGTAGTTCTAGGATCAGGTATATCCTCGTTCGCGTACGTGTATGATCACGTAGTTGTAGCATCACGTACGTACTCTGCATCAATAGTTGCGCACAGAAGTGTCGTACGCTACTCTTACATTTTTTTTCAATAGGCAGTATACACAAGAGTGTAAAGAATGCGGCATACCAAACCATGAAAGTGTCTGGTGCACTGTCAACATTAAGGGCAACTTCGGACTAGTGAGCGGTATATACAGACGGTCGAATGCACCAATTGATTACCTTATTCAGGCGCATGACTTCCTTCATAGAAAATTTAACCCTCGCAAAAAAATCATCGTCACAGGAGATTTCAATCTGTCAGGCACCGACTGGACAAATTTAGCAACCGGAAGGAATGAAATAAAAAACTGCGAAATACTTTTGGATAAAATATTTAGTTTTTCGCTGTCGTAAGTAGTAAACGAGCCAACGCGTGTCCAAGAAAACCTATTTGTGTACTACACCAAACCTTTGTGTCTAGTTTTGTCTGTCCCGAAATTAGTGTGGAATACGGGATTTCGGAACGTAAATTGCTTTTTCTCACTTTCCCTCACCTGCGCCACCACGCTGACCGTAATGACAGTAGCTGTTTCGTCACCATTAAAAACTAGAGCAAGGCAGATGATGTAGGCATTATAAATCATCAAGAAACAATCCTCGACAGTTTTTCTTGAGCAGCTTCCCTCAGTGTAAGTAACCTATGGCTACAAGTAAAAGCAGCGATCACACACTGCGAGGCAAAATTTGTACCTACAAGGATAAAACGAACAAAAATGAAAACCCTGTGGATTACACGTACGTACCATCATTCATCTGAAACGAAGACTGCAATTTTCAGATAAGCGAACCTGCGAGCAAACTAATACTAGATATTAAGACCGCGCGGGGAACGTTCTTCTCAACAACTTTATCTGATTTTATTACTCGCGATTCGAGGAAAGTTCTGGCGGTAATTATCGACCCCAGAGCCCCATGTATCACAAATGGAAATAGACGGTATGGTAGTTACAGACCCCCGTATTGTCGCAAATTCTTGCAATCAATATTTTCAGCCTGTATTTACTCGTGAGCTTCCTACAAACGCTACCATAAGTGTACCACAATCACTTATGCCTGATATCGTGATTACCGAGACAGGTATAGTGAACGGGCTTTTGCAGATTGATGTCAAGAAGTGTCCTGGCCCAGACAGCATCCCAAATGCAATTCTGAAGCGATACGCGGAACAATTCGCCCCATTTTTCACAAACTTTTTACACTTTACCTAGAAACTGGCGTCCTTCCGTCCAACTGGCTATGTGCAAAGGTTATTACTGTTCACAAAAGCGGCAGCAGACTATCTGTAGATATGTATAGAGCAATTTCGTTAACAAGCTGCAGCTGCAAGCTAATGGAGCATATAATCAACAAATCCATAACAACATATTTAGAAGAAAATAACTTAAAATACAGCAGACAACACGGTTTCAGAAAAGGACTGTCAACAATCACTCAGCTCCGAAAAATAACAAATGATTTTGCACAAGTAATCGATACCCAGCTTCAAGCAGATGCCATTCTGATTGACATTAGGAAAGCATTTGATCGTGTCCTACATTCTAAATTATTCCACCAGCTCCGTACTATCGATATTAACTCAAAAGTAATAACCTGGATAAAATCTTACAGGTCGCACGCATTATGTTGAAATGAGCAATGCAAAATGCGAACGACTGAACGTTTTCTCCGGGGTCCCATAGGAATCTGTCGTGGGACCGATCTTTTTCCTAATATATATAAACGATATCCATGCTTGCGGTGAACCCGGAGCAACAATAAGGCTCTTCGCTGACGACTGCGTTCTGTAAACTACCGTATGCACACCAGACTACCAGTTAAAATTAAATTCTTCTGTAAACAACTTACCCGCCGCGGTGGCTCAGTGGTTAGGGCGCTCGACTACAGATCCGGAGTTTCCGGGTTCGAAGCCGACCGCAGCGGCTGCGTTTTTATGGAGGAAAAACGCTAAGGCGCCCGTGTGCTGTTCGATGTCAGTGCACGTTAAAGATCCCCAGGTGGTCGAAATTATTCCGAAGCCCTCCACTACGGCACCTTTCTTCCTTTCTTCTTTCACTCCCTCCCTTATCCCTTCCCTTACGGCGCGGTCCAGGTGTCCAACGATATATGAGACAGATACTGTGCCATTTCCTTTAGCCAAAAAAACCAATTATTATTATTATTATGTAAACAACATTGCCAGGTGGTGCAAAACATGGGGAATGGAAATTAATATCAACCAAACGTCTTGCATCTCATTTACCTATAAAAAAGCGACTCTTGTATAATCTCAAAATTTATAGGGATCTAACATAATGAGGGTGGATACGATGAAATATTTAGGCGTTACATTTACCCACAAGCTAAGCTGTAACACTCATATAACCAACACGTCTGCAAAAGCATTCAAACAGCTCAACTTTCTTCGTAGAAAATGGGCGGCAGCTCCTCCCCATGTGAAGTTAACAGCCTATAATATCCTCATAAGGCCTATCCTTGAGTACGGCGCCATCATTTGGAGCCCTCATCAATCATAACAGAGATAGAAAGAAATTCAAAATAAGGCTCTTCGGTTTATTTATTCCTGCTACTCACGCCTCTACAGCGCATCTTCTTGCGAGCTAAAGCGCGTATCCTTACCCTTGCTTGTCGGCGACGCTTGGCTTCGATGAAGTTTCTTTTCTTCTTTACAACGATCGTTTAAGAATTGATAAAAATCACTACATCAAGGCGCGCGATAAAACGCACAAATTGTCCCGTTAGCCATTTAAGAATGGAATAATCTGCCTCATGAATTCACGGACGAAATCTCTCTTGATATCTTTCTTGAAAACGTAGAATCAGTTTTTGTAAAACAGAATTTACAATAATAAAAAAAAAACTTCTGCGATGTCTCGAGCTATTTACCGCGAGTGTTTTTCTTACGTGTGCTTTTTCAATATCATGTTGACCTGATTGTATTCTATCTCCTCGTTGCTTCGTCATTCTGTCCAGTGTTTTAGTTACATCCAAGTGAACGTCTACGGCAATGAGCATGTACTTTGACAGTCGATGCTCTCTTAACGCACTGTATATTTGTTATCAGCCTATTAGCTATGTCTCTCCTGCTGCAGTGCGCGTGTTTTGTGTCATGTGTATGTTATACTGCGTATGCTATTGTTTTGTATAGCCGTCTTAATATTTTGCGCACTCTTGTGAGAGTCTAATTAGGCTTACAGTAAGCTTAAATAAATAAATAATAAATAAATAAATGTGTTCCAAAACGACAAAGCATATAGGTACAAAAATTTCAGCTACCCAAGCAAAATTAGGAAGACGCTTAAATTTCGCTTTCGTGGTAGACGCTTTGGCGCCTTCTCCTCTTTTTGCTCTTTCTTCCCTTTAATTTGTCATCACTCATCGATTGCCATCATACAATCATATAACCGATCAAGATCGTCGATTACAATCACAACCGACTTTTCTGCGGCATAGGTTCCTTAACGTTATCAATATAAAGTTAACCCTGAATTTTTTTCGTTAAACAAAATGGAATGAAGGCCATCTAGCGCAATGCCTATGGTCCCTTCGAAGAGGGGACTCATGAGGAAAGCAAGCTGCCGGGCTAGTTGGTAATGCATGTTGTTTACTAGGGAGCGCAAAAAAAACAGACGAAGGAGGACTAGGGGGCGCCACGAGCATTCACGAGCGCCGTGAACGTGTTTTTGTGTCCGCTTCTCCGTCCCTCGTCCGTTTTAGCGCTTTATAGTAAACAACTCATGATGGGCTTTAAGACAACGTAAGCCGCACCTGATGCGACGTGGCTCGTGCCTTTCCACTTGGCTACAGGTGCAGAGAAATCGATTCGTTTTCTTTTTTTTTCACTGAGATGCAGCACGCACGCAGCACACCGGTCCACTTCGCTTCTGCTGGAGTGCCGGTGTTTCGGCGTTTCCGCGTAGCGGCAGCTGCCATGAAATCAGTTTTCGGTGGCCGCGTTTCGATGGAGGCGAAACGCGAAGGCGCCCGTGTGTCGCTCGATGTCAGTTCCCTTTAAAGATCCCCAGGTGGTCGCAATTATTCCGGAGCCGTCCACTACGACACCACTTAATTCCTTTCATCTCAGTCCCACCTTCATCCCTTCGCTTACGGCGCGGTCCAGGTGTCCGCCCAGTTGTAAGGCAGATACTGCGCTGTTTGCTTGCCCCAAATACAAGTTCTTAGTTTTTTCACACAGCTCCAGGTAAAAAAGTTAAGGAGCCCCCGACGGCGGCGGCGGCTGCGGCAAGCGCCAAGACGCAGCTGCAAGGAGACTCTCCGGAACCGACCAAAAGAATTCAATAAAGTTTTTCATTAATTCATTCAGGGGTGCACTTTGTTGACCTTAAGTGCGGTGAGGCGAAAGCCTTTAGTGCGATGTTGCTGCTTCTGTCACTGATGTGCGGTGAAGATATTGATTAAAGACAACACAATTGTTCGCTTGACGACAATGTCACTGACGTTCATTAGCGCGCGCGCGCTAGGTTGCTGGACACACAGGAGAGCATTTACGCGGAAACCTTCCACATCCGCATTGAGGAGGCGTCTGGCAAGCTTGCCTGGGGAGCGCTCCTTTCGAATGATCGTGGCTCCACTCAACGATGTCACGCGCATGTGCAGTAGGCTGAAGCGCAGTTGCATTGTCTGCTGGCGCCTTGCGCATGCGCGGTGCATTATATCTTAGTATTATTATTAGTATTGCTATTTAACTAATTACTAATTTTCAATTAACAAATGGCTTATTTGTTCATTAACTAATTACCTAATTACTGATTAACTGTGAGGACACTTGCCTGCTTACGTGGAGGAATGCCAAAGCATGTGTTTTCAGGAAAGGAAAGGTTATTCAAGAAAGGGCGCAGTAGCTCTCAGATCTCAAAATCTTGGTGGATGCCTCAGCCAGGTTTGATGGACAGCTATAGTGTGACACTTTTCTGGAAAACATCCCCGCTGGCGAGTCATGAGCCTATATAAGATTCTGGCATAAAATAAACATAACCGTTTTTTTTTGGTAGTGACACATCTGGTGGTGGCGCAAGAGAAAGATATGGTAATTTCCTTCCTCCCACTTTTTCCACCTGCAACCCGTCACCTCTCACCTTCTGTTCGCCTTCCCACCTGACTTGCATTATTTGCCAACCGCGGCAGGTAAGAGCTGGAAGCTTCAGCCGCGGAAAGGATAGCTTTTTGTCTATCGGAGAACCTAGTGCTACCGCACTACAAAACAGCTGATCTTCCGATAGTTCGTATGCTGGACGGAGCTAAACCTGCGGGACGTATGGCTTTAATGGAGTAGCGTGTACAACAACTTCCCTTCTCTCAGGCTCCCACTTGCTGCTGCATGCAGCCAGATCCATCTGAGCTACAGCCCCATTGATTATGCGCTGTTGAACGCCGCAGCTGTTTCACCCAACTGCGGCCAAATGCTTCCACCTCTGGAAGATAATCTTAACAGCAAGAGCGCATATCGCCATGTCCAGCTCGTTAGAATTCTTGCAGATATATACTCCACCAATTCAATGCACGCACTGCCGAAAAAGGTCGATGGATACAGCTGGAGCGAAAATTTTATGCGAGAATATTTGTGAAAGAAATGGGCGCAGATTTTGGCACGGTATGATATCGCACTATTGCAGGATTTTGCATTCGAAGGCTCTTCAAGAGCTATGAGTGACGCCGAGATGAAGGACTTCAAATTACTTTTTGCGACTATATATCCGCAAACTGCATCGACATAACACAGCAAGTGGGCGTTTTTTTGGATTTCCAGTCCATCTAAATGAAGGCACCGCGACTAGAGATCGATCCTAGGACCTTTACTTTTGCACCCGAACGCGATAGCGCCGTCATGTCATCGTGTAGGAGTGGCGTTAAAAGTTTCTGCTATAGTCATTGCAGTGGATACATCTAAGCTGCGGGACTGAAGATTCCCTGAGTTTACACAACTTTAACAAAAAACGCGTATTTCAATCATTTAGAGCTTGCAGACATCACAAAGATGGAATTGTCTCCACCAAGTTTGACACAGAACTTGTGAATACCAAAGGTGCGAATATTCTAGATTATCAATGACGAGATAACGTCGAAAGAAATGCTTCTACTCACCTGTGAGGATCAGTTTTTCTCTTGTGCAGCTCTCGAACTCTATAAAGAAACTCGCTGCGAGATCGCTCAAATATGAAAGCAGACTTTTTCCAGAAAGTCTGAGAAAAATGACGTCAAGTGCACTTCCTTTATACACCTGGACATTTCGAGGCCATATATCGCCTGACACTGTTCTTCTTTTGCATTCAGTACAGCTTGTTTAACTCAGAACATATCAATGCAAAGCTTCCTTGTGCTGATACGCCACCTGGACACAGACGGTATTTTTTTTATTGAAGTGTGAAAAGGACAACCCTTTAAGCTGAATGCAGGTGCAGAGATGGCCTTTTCGTGAATATCAGGGGAATATTAGCTCAGGCAACTTTCCAGAATACCTAGAATGAAGAGAGCGTCAGCACTCCGGAAACTCGGCACCCATTGGCATTTGTGGACATTACGAAAATTTTCTGCTTTGATTAAATTTTCGCGACTGATCTCGCTCTTGTGTGTTTTTAATAGGCGCGAAATAGGAGTTGGCGCACCTCACATACAGTTTCTTTTGCGCATGCGACTCTCCAATCCCTGATGCTAGTCCTACTTGTGTTTGTAGTACTACACTGAGTACCAATAATTCTACCTGTATTACCTTTATTGCAAAGAAACATTGGTTTCTCGATCCTTCTGGAGTTCAAAAGGGTCTAAATATGGCTCAAATCAAAGATTTTCAGAGCTGCAGCGGTTATTTCTTCTTTATATACATGTTTACACGCCCACAAAAAACGGCAGGAGCGCTCTAGAGCCACTCGAAGCAGGAGCGCCACGAAGAGCGACCGCTACGTCCTTCCAGCCATGTCTAACGCACGGCTTCACAGGGTGACAGGACTAAAATAAAAAAAACGGCATCAAGAAGCTCTAGGCTGCTCTACTTTTGCTTGCCGCTATTGTTTTTCCCCGTGCGCATCATATTTACATCCCTTCTCTAGCGCCAAAAGGTGAGCGTTCTGAAGCAATGGTGAGTCAGCGGGAACCGCCTCCGCATTACGCCAACGTGGCCAGGAGGGTTGTATAGGAGCCCGCGGCTCAAGTTTGCTGGCCATCTGGCGGCGGAACGTGAACTACTGGGAAGAGAAGCAGCCGGTGCGCGCCGTTGCGCGGCGGCAGACAAGTGCGTGCGCACGCGTTCCGAGGCCGTCCTGGGCGCAGCAGGGCGCCGCGGCGCCGCCAGTTTTGCGCAGTTGTTCGGCGAGCGTGTTGTGGAATTTGCACAATGGCAGAAGCGGCCCTACCTAAGCGGAAGCGGGGCCCGAAGTATTGCTGTGTTGTCGGCTGCCACAATAGTGCGGAAAACACCAAAGGACTTGATCCACCTGTAAAACTGTACAGATTTCAGGGAAATCGTATGAAAAAGAAAGACTTCAAGCGTGGATCAACGCAGTGAGGAGGGTTAGGTAAGTCCCTACAGCCATGCCGTGCTTTCGGCTGTGGCGGTTTGTATTTTGTGTTCGTTCGTTTTGGTTACAAGCCGGTACTCAACGCTGAGCATGCACGCGACGACTGCACTGATGATTAAGGGTACTTGTGTTCTCGCAAGCACAAATGTAAAAGTTGGATCGCGATTGGCTTCTGATTTCCTGTATTGTTTTTTTCAGGTGTGGCCGTCGTTGTTACAAGTTCGCATATGAATATGCTAGCGCGTTTAAATAAATAAACATTGCGCTGTTAGGAGATTACAGTTAGGCGCTGTCAGAGAAGCTTTATCTCATCAGAACGAACTGCTCCAATAAAGGATTGGTTTGTGAATTCTACGCCCGAAACCACCTCAGGCAATATGATAGACGCCGTAGTTTTCTTTGTTTTGTTGTGAATTTATATGCTGTTTTAACCTGTGAATCACACTTGCACATACTATTATGATATATTCGAGGAGCTCGTGAATTATTTGAGTTTCTCCCTTCGGAACTTGTGCGATTTCGTTTGTCTCTGTGCGTGTGTTTATGTTTGCCTTGGCAATTGATAATAGACAATACTATTATTTCTTATGTAGCCCTGATGGAACTGTTTGGTTGCCTGGAGCACACAAGAATTTGCAGCAGATATTTTGTAGGCAACTGCAAGAGTGACATTAGCCAACATCCAGCCTACATCCCTACCATTTTCCCTCCGATCTACAGAAAGAAAGCACCTGACAGGGAAAGAGCGCAAAGGTATGAAAGCAAAAATGTGAAACTGCCAGTGTAAAATGCAGCCTAGTGTTTTTTAATGAGTTCTGCTTTTTTTATTTCATACTTTAAATCCTGTCACTGATTGTAACAGGGAGGGTATTCAAAAGGGCAATGAGATAAAAATATAGCAGTTAATTGCACGATGAGCTTGGCTGCACCCTTTTTAAGGTTGGCAGTAATATGTTACTTTTACTGGTTCAATGCAGGTGGCAAAGGCGTCTCAACCAGGCAATATCTTCTAGACAGCTCGGTGCAGGAAGTGAAAATCCATCACGAAGTACAGACGATGAAGCGACAATGCAGAAACCAGGAACCTGCATTACACACTGTCGACATCAGGACATTCACATGATGGATCTCAGTGATGCACCTCGGGAGATGAGCGCAGCTGTGGCTTCGACA
The DNA here is from genome assembly GCA_030143305.2 of Amblyomma americanum. Classification (NCBI taxonomy): domain Eukaryota; kingdom Metazoa; phylum Arthropoda; class Arachnida; order Ixodida; family Ixodidae; genus Amblyomma; species Amblyomma americanum. Next base: position 10,812 of record JARKHS020020991.1, read on the forward strand.
ATCAGCACAAGTGATTTGCATCCTTCAATGAGTGTGTGTGGCACAGGAGAAAGTCATTTCATTGCAAAGAGAGATGCTGTAAGAACACCTTTTAATTATGGGATTATATTTCTGTCTATAGAAAAAGCTTGACACAAATCGAAAATTAATTTTCTATTAACACTGCCCTTTCAACACTGTTCTCCTGTAGCTCTGAGAACATATCTGAGCAATACAACATAGTCATTTATACATATTTTTTTTTCAGGCATCCCAAACCAAAGAGAGTGTGGCTCAGGAAAGCTAACTATACTTCTTTCTGCGACAAATGAAACTGATGCATCTACTCAAGTTGTGCACACAGAAATGAGTGACAAGGTTGGACTATGCTGCGGTTTCCCCTTATCAGTTGTGCTTAACTCTAGCTAACGTTTTATTAAGGCTAGCAGAGGTTTTCTTTTTTTAGTGCAAATACCTTTGTTGTGAATTTTTCTTCCTGTGTAACATTTGGTTATTTTATAGTAGTGGTGCTTATTTTCTTTTGGGAATGAATGAGCATAGTTGCAGGGGGATGCAAATAGCATTTTTGTTTGGTTAGTCTTCTTGCTAAAGTATATTTGCCTGTAAATTGCACCATGTTCTTTGTCTCTTCTGCTGCAGGTTACAAGTACGGATGGCAACTGGAAGAAAAACTGTGGATTTCAAGGCTTTCAGTCTCTAAAGGAAAAAGAAAAACCGCTGCAAGATTTATGTGGAGTGACACTGCAATTCTTCTGCCTCCTTTTGAACCTGCTGCCTCCTCCGAAGTACAGGTGCAATACTATGTCAAATGAAGATAGGCTGTGCTTGTTTCTCACCAAGCTACGTCTTGGGATGACATATAGTGCACTAGGAGTAATTTTCAGTGTCGCACCCTCAACAGCATCCACTGTCTTTAGGAAAACACTTGGTATTTTAAGCATTGCTCTGAAGGATTGGGTCTTCATGCCTTCCCGGAGAGCAATCAAACTTTCTTTGCCTGCCCGATTTAAAGAAAACTACCCGAACTGCACCTTAATAATAGATTGTACCGAGATCCGCACTGAAGCACCCTCAAACCCTGACTGTCAACATATTTTGTATTCACATTACAAGGGAGGATACACGCTGAAATTGTTAATTGGTATAATTCCTAATGGTATGATAAGCTTCGTATCAAAGGTTTATGGAGGGCGACATACTGACTCATTCATTACCCAAGACTCTGGCTTTCTGAAGCTCGTTAGACCAGGCGATTTAATTTTAAGTGATAAAGGATTTCCAAGCATCCGCACAACGGTAGAAGGGAAAGATGCGGTGCTACTCATGCCTCCTTTTAATTCAACAGGTGGCCAAAGGTCTGATGATGACATGGACATGACTTACAAGATTGCCTCTGTACGTATCCATGTTGAGAGAGTAATCCAAAGATTGAAATTTTTTCATATTCTAAGGAACAGAGTACCACTTAGCCTGATACCACACATGAAGAAAGTATTTTCAGTGTGTGCTGCCTTAGTAAATTTGCAACCTCCAATAATTAAGCAATAGGCCTGCTTTGCTTGATGTAGTTCATACCTTAGTTTGCATGAATTACATTCATAAGAGTTCATGTTAGCACTCAAGGGAGTTCACAACTCTTAATAGTATGCGTCCCAGCCAATAAATGGGTATGCTAATCACAGCACTGAGGACTTTTGTTTTACTTACTTTTGTTGTGAAAGGTTCTGTGTTGGTCACCATGTGTTTCGCACAGCAGATCTGTGCTTTTAACTTTTTATTCTCCCATAGATGGCAGCAAAATAGTGAAAGCAATGGATGCTAGCCAGTACATGGCACTGAAATGGTATCACAGAAATATGGTTTATTGAACATCACTTGATATCACCTCATCATAGGTGTAATGTTAAGAGATAGGAAGCGTGCACAGTAAGTCACAGGACAAGCTTCAGATAATGACATTCTTGTCGAAATCAAGAATAGGCATGGGCAGAACATGTAATGCGAAGAAAGGATAACCGGTGGTCACTGAGGGTTACAACATGAATTCCAAGGGAACTTAAGTGTAGCGGGGGGGGGCAGCAGATAATTAGATGAGATAAAGAAGCAAATCAGGGGGCAAGTGGGAGCAAGCTAGCACAGGACCAGGTTAATTGGAGGAATATGGGAGAGGCCTTTGCCCTGCTTTGGGTATAGCCAGGCTAATGACGATGACTTCATATCACAGAACTCTGCTTTGTTGCACATGAGCTACACCCGACTACACTTAAATGAGATCACTTAGACATCTGACTAGCATAAACAGTGGTACACATCTGGGTTGTCAGCCCAGATGTGTTTACAATAAAAATGCAGTACAATGCACCGAAATTTAATGTAGCAAAAGTTTGAGACTGTTTTCCTTTGGACATAAAACTCTTGCAAACCAACACTTGACGTTTCCCCTAATTAGTCATGTGGTCTTTGCATGCTACTTTTAGCGGTATATTATTGATAACTTACATTTTTCAGTTTTACTTGGGCTTTACTAAAAAAATTTATTGCATTTAACCGTTTTTGACTGAATTGCAATTTTATTATGGATGAAATATGTTAATGGTTTATCTGGCAAATTTTCCTATGTCGTGACTAGGGGACACTTGGACTAAAAAATGAAAAAAACTACCATTAGAACAAAAATTCATGCTCAAACACTTAAAATTTCCAGGTGTATTAAATTAACATGGCACGTCCTTTCAAAAGGCACCTGTTATAGCCATAGTTGCTTCATGGCAATAAATATCACATTACATAACACATTTTCATTACATAACTTCTGAATACAAAATTCTTGAGCATGTTTAATAATTGGATATTCCTGGAATTAAAAAAAATGAATAGGGGTTCAAAATTAATAAGGAATTCAGTGAGTACATGATAAAAAAGGTGGTTATGCAATGTAAAGTAACTTGAGCGAAGCATCTTGAATCAGCTGAGGAAATAAAGTATTGAAATCTAGGACAACAACTGAAATAAAAACTTAAAATAAAAATACTCCATATTTGGAATCAGATTCCACAGAAAGGCCTCATCCTGGTTTACTTTTACTATCACTGAGTGTGTAGGACTGTAAATATAGAGAATGGCCCTGTAAAGGTTCATTATATACATTTGCACTTGGATTTGAGTGTAGTAGCTATGTGTTGTTTTCAATACAATTTCATCTCCACTGAAAACTAAGTAAGGCAACAGGCTGCGCCTTTCTTCATACAAGATGAAAGGTTCATCTCTGAACTTATATGTGCACTTAATCTCAATGAGCACAGTTTCATTGTCAATTTTGCAGATACCGTCTGGGCTGCAGCAAAGCCATGGTTGCTCTGGAAGCACGACGAGTCCTGTCTGAAAATAACGAATGGGATTAATTAGTACTTTATTTGAAAGATCTAAGGGATAAAAGACTTGACGTGCAAGGAGGGACTCATGCAAGGTAAAACAACAAGCAAACTTACTTGTACAATGCAAATACCAAGCTTTTGTTGCAGCTCATCTCGTGCAATTGCTTCTATTTTGACACCTGAAAAAACAATTTGACGTCCTAGACTTTATTATTATGAACATTGGACAGAATTCAATCCTGCTGTGGCACAGGGAGCACAGTGATGTGATTTGATGACAAAGCACAGCATGTTTTCCTTTTAAATGAAGTTATGTGCTGCTGGAAAGCATACCGTATTGCATTGCAGCACTTGTGTAGGATGATCTCTTGCATAATTGTTCAGCTGCTCTCTGCAATCCGTCATCATACTTTTTTGTCCTGATGGAATGTGCTTGTGTACTGCTTATTCGCACGTGACGCTCTTCGTGCCATCTGCAAATTATAAGCATTATAAACATGATTTCATTCATTATGTGTGTTGTGCTTGCTATCATTTGCCGAATTTTCATTACATACCGTGAGCAGTTTGCCTGGCCCCTTGTGTGAAGGCATAGGTCACATGGGTTCCCTTTAAGCACTACTTTTTCATCGTAGCTCGCAGCGCTTTTCTCATCCAATTCGCTGGCGATATTTCTGATTTGGGTTTTTTTTCATTTTCAAGAACCTCAAGATATCTGTAGACTGGTCGGTGCTTCATTGGCTGTAGTAATTCCTCTAGAGCTTCTTTCTCCAATTTTGCCGTCCCTTGTTCAACAATTTCATTGACTACTTCCTCAAAAATCATATCCTCAGCACTTGTCTTTTCTATTTCCAATATTTGTTATAGGAAACATGCTATGCCCGGATAGCTAAATATGATGTTTGGGTCATGAGGCTTTCCTTCTGGAGTGCTAGTGTCCTCGCCTGTTAGGAAGGACGAAAAAAAAAACTAAACAAGTTAATGGCATACTTAACAAATGGAAGCAGCAGCTATGAAGGGCGGCATGCTGAATGCACAGAAATAAAAAAGATCAGCTAAACTAGTTGGCCAGAAAGCATATTTTCAAGCTGCAGTGTTGAAGCATCTAATAAAGCAGCGAATTCTACTCACAGGAGAAGAGGTCCGAAACATCTTGCTCTAAGCGCCTCTTTGGTTTGTCACTCGGCTTTCCCCATTTCTGGGGCTGGCTGGTGCATGATTCTTCCTCGTAGCTGTTTACATAGAGGCACACAGCAGCTGCATGCTTGCAATGAGCTGTGATGCCAGCTTTGCATGTGCATCTCCCTCCTTGAACGAGGAGGTTCCGCCCCTCCTGGCTTGACCACGCCAACTATGAGAGAAAGAAATTGTCTGGGTATTTCTCAAACCAGCCAGACATGCTAGACCATCAAACTAATTTTAAATGTCAGGCAACGTCAGATTTTGGGTGGCCTGGCTTATAGTTGGATGCGCCAAGACATTGCTTTTTGCTAGAGCCACGTCTCCATCTCGTCATGCATGTTTCGTTGCATTACTGCTCGCAATTGCTCTGTTACCGCATTCACTGTCTCATTATCTTACATCACTTTCTATCACCATCTGATCAGCCCTCCTATCACACGCATTGGCTTTCCGTGAAAAATCTTTCGGTTATAATCGAGCCCGATTCTTCACAGGCGCGCGCGCACTCACGCACACAGATTGAGTTTTCTTTTTACTTAACGGCTTCCTCGTGGATAAAACTAACGGCACTGTACATTTCCGCGCTTGCGTCGCACGCACGACACCCGTGGCTGCGTATCACTCGCCGCTAACTACGCGTTCACGCCGCAGGTTTAACGCCTGTAATGCAAATTAGCCCACAAAACGCGTAGGCAGACGTGAGAACCGAATAAAAAAAATTAGGCGGCAGTAAGCCGAGTTTCGCAGTGCTTTAATTCAGCCAACCTCGCAAGCGTCAGTGAATTTTCCAACCAGCAACTAAAGCATCTGCCTCGTATTCGCCAGCAGAGATGGATCGAGTGCCCCTAATCATTGCGAGTCATTTGTCGGTAGTTCGAGCATATAACAAAATGACAGACTTACCTCGACGTACACGTCGTACACGATGTGGTCGCTCACTTGCGATGTGCATTTGCCACTTAGCCGGGCTCCATCGTGGTCAATACTCTTCTCCACAGAGAATACATGTGAAATTAGCTTTTGACTTTTATTCAAGTTTGTTTTTCGGAAGTAGCTGTCAAGCTGAGCGTCCTTTTTGTAGCCGCACTTCAGACGATACATATTGGCGCAGCGTGAGCTCGGCGCGTGCACGGAAGCGAGCGGGAGCGACGCGGCTCAAACGGCGCGCGCCACCGCGGATGCCCCCAGTTTCTCTTTTGCTGTCGGAGATGCCGCTTTCTGTCAGGAGTAGTAGCGCCACTCTGCGACGCTGCGGTTCCCTATAAGACAGCAATGTTGCGACGTGTGGCGGACTCACAGACTCTGTCACTTGGTAAGGTGCTGACGAAATGGGAGCAAGTAATGAACTAGCTATCGGCCGTAAGTCTCCCTTTGCGCGTCGAGCTGTGGTCGTCCTCCGACAGTCACGGAAGCCTTGGTTTTCCGTGTTAAAGGAGGACGAAAGCTCACGGCACCATTGCCGCGGCATTCCTGCATGAGAAATGGAAACATAGGCTTGCGGCAGCCGATTAGCTCACGCTCTCAGTTTTGCAGCTTTCATTCACTTCCTTTCAGAAGCCGGATCGTTTACATTCTGTTGCGCTCATATCACCCCACCTCCACGCTTCAGTTGAGGCGGCCGAGGTAGCATCAGCGCAAGGCACAGTTCTATCTTTTGTGTATTTTCACAATCGTATTGTCGGTGTCGGATGTCCACAGACACACTGCTTCCTCTAAATGCGCAAGTGTGATCAAGTATCTTGATCTACTTGAGATGGCTAATCTAGCTAAGGTTAGGCTTCGCGCTACGGATCCAAGCGGCGTCTTCTTAAAGAGCAAAGTGCTCGGGTGTACATGACCAAGCACCATCCCCTTAAATATATGTACACTCACTAAGCCAGGGTCATTGAAGCTATGAGATATAGAGGAAGCCTGCGACAGGAACTTTCAAGACAAATTTATCGGCTGATGTTCTGCGCCTATTCTGCAGCTGTGTGACTCTGGAGTGGTTGTCGCTCAGGTTACTACATGCCTGCCTCGGTCAGAGGGCTGTTCATGAATTGCAAGGAAGAGTGCAAAATGGAATTCGGCGGGTAAGACAGTGAATTGCCGAGCAACCAACTTGAGTCAGCGTATGCTTCCACAGAGTGCTGCGGCAAAAACGGTACGGATGTCCTACCAAGACGCTACCAGCACGCGATCATACAGCCTCCATGCGGCCGTCGTCTGGATTTACCCTGAAGTATTCTTACATTCGTTAATCGATTTATTGGCTACAATAGGGCAGGTGGAAGGAAGGCGGTAGGGGATTGACATGGTTGAGCTGTACTTGCACCAGCACGCTGTTTTATGTCTTCTCGCTGCAAGCGCAGCCATTCATTCGGCTGTCCAGGTGACCTCAAATAGCGCAGCTTTAGTTGGCGTAAAACGGCTTAGTCGTCGTTTACACCGTTTCCTTTCGACGTACATTAAGAAATAACCATGAGACGGCCGTGTTGCTCTCATGTGCTGCAGCCTCTACATGTCTTTTTTAGAAATTCTGCAAGAGATCCTTACTAGAGACCTTTTTAAGCATCCGCAATTCATCAACAACCACCGAACTGTCACTTTGGCTGACAAGGGAAAAAATATCTTGCATGTGGACAAGTCTTCATCTAGGCCGGGCTGCAGCGGCACCAATAACTTTATTCTAGGCTGGCTCTTCATGCTGGTATGCTTATTTTGTAATGCTGACTCTATCCGGTCTGACAATCGCTTTCTGCTACTGCCCCTTGCCCACACAGTCTTATGTCTGAGTGATCCTAAGCACAACTCTGCAGACTTATCCTTCTTCCTAGCGGTGTTGCAAACTCTATTTTGGCTCATAAACAAATTTAGCGAGCTCCAGTAACAGCAGTGAATCCGCTAATTCGCCTACAACACGGTCAAAGAGCAATTCTTGTCGGGCTTTCCATGAAACTTGTGCTGTACGTTCTCCCATTGCGCGTCATGGCAATGACGCTCCTTCTGCAATAGAAATAATGTAGGAACAACCGAGAGCTCAAGATCGCTTTGCTGGAGACGCTGTTATTTCAACAATCAGTGCCCTGCGAGTGTGATGCTTATAGTCGTGTCTCGCAGTACTAGAATGCGCACTTGTGTCCAAGGTCACCCGTCTGTTTCCCTGAGTTTCTTGCCGAAGCCACCTATCTATACAGTTTAACAACATAGCTTGTCCTAAAAATTTAGATTATAGGCTTATTTTTCGAAAATATATTTTTATTGTACGCAGTATATAGCGATGTGCTAATGATAACGTTGGCACACTGATCACCGATGACAAAATCTCCATCTGTATTCACTAATAGCAAGAGTACTAACTGATCACTTCAGCAACGCTGTCACAGGTTCGTTACAAAAATTGCTTGTTTTCTCCTCCAGTTTTCATAAAACTTTATAACACTACCGACCAACCCGTGGTACTCTTCTTATTCAGAAAGCGTGCCATGAGGCATAAGTTGAAGCAAGGGGAAGGTATGCCGGAGATAGAAAGTTAAAAACAGGAGTTAAGACCCGTTGCGCCGAGGTAGTCGACGAGATTGCCGATGAAACGATTGTTTGTAGTCCACTTCACATTGCCATGTTTGCGGTTCCACCACAGGCCCAGCTCTTAGAGGAGCCATTTCCTAATAGCAGCTGTAGCTGGGCACGTCTGCAACAAGTGCCGCACTTCAGAAATGTGCAGTGCAGCGCCAAAGTGAGGGCAACTGTCAATTGCTGGCAGATCGTTTGCGCACGAATACCTCCTCCTGGCGAGTAAGACTACGGGAAGAGGGTGCGAACACGGAGAAATTAGAGCGCCTGTTCACTAGCGCAGAACTTCGGAATCGAAAACATGGAACAGGAACGGATCTGGGAGAAGAGGGGAAGGCAGCGAATCGTCTAATGTCTGAAGGTGAGTCATAGCATCCGCCGCTTGAATGTTATGTGGATCCTGAGCATGGCCCCGAATCCAGTGTATGCGCACAGGAAATGGGTACTTTACGCAGAGCACATGAATCGATTGCCAAATCTGGAACGTGCGTCGAACAGCGTTAAGCTGTTCAAGGGCGGCGATGAAGTCGGTGTAAATATGAATTGTATTAAATTTTTTAACAAGCGGAAGGGAAATCATTACATTATAAATGGCTTGAAGTTCCAATCTCAGGGTAGTGCTCGTATCCGCGGTACACTTCGCGCGAGAGTTGAGATGGGGATGGGGGGACTATACCCCCTCCCCCCCACACACAGCAGTAACTCCTCTATCTGCAGCATGTGATGCATCCAAGCACAATATGCACCCTTCAGGCGGATACGCCGCTGATACCAACGGGGAAACAGTGGGGTGATTGTCTGTGAGCTGGCACTATGACCACGGTGGAAGTGTCTTTAAACGATGAAGTAGGAGAGACTGTTTTTGAGCTCTGTTTGCCACCCGTCGGTCGATGCGTTCACTGAGTGCATTAAGCACAGTATGGATATTAAACGAGTAGGATATGTCACGGCGTGCATAGCCTCACGATTGATATCTTCAAGGGAGTCCCAATGTCTGCTGGTGAGCCGTTGAAATTGTGCCTGATATACTATCCGTGGCTGAAGGATAGAGCGCACAAGCTGGCGGGCCACATCAGTATGCGCGCCACCAGAGCGCATAGCTTTGCGACGAATCAATTTAAAGCGGCGCGAGCCGATTTACGAGTGGCTGTCAGCCACGAGGTGCCAGTCCTAGATGTATGAACGAGAAGGCGAAGAATGCGAACAGTTTCTACCTGAGGAAACGCAGAATTATCTATCGTAAAATTTAAAGGGGGAGCTTTCCGTAAGCCGGCTTTATTTCCAGTGCGAATGAAACATGATTTAGTAGGCGAGAGTGTTAGGCCCAGAGGTGGGAGGCGAGATGTCAATACATCTAGCGTGGGATGGAGGACTGACTGATGGATAGACGCATCCGGATGACAGCCCCACAAGGTTATATCATCGGCATATGCAAGCACACGGTTAGAAGGGGTGGTCTCTAGGGCTCGAAGAAGAGGAATTAAAGCCACATTAAATAATGTGGGGGCCAGAGCGGAGTCCTGGAGCACTCCTCTATTGCAAAATGAAGTTACCAAAGGGCTTTCTGTGGACACGCCCGCTAAAGTGTCGATTTGCTAAAAAGGCGTAAATTGACAGGCAAAACCAATGAGGGAGAACACGTTTGAAGGGAGGCAAGAATGACCTATCGTGATCGATCCGTGACCGCTACAGACATAACAAGAGCATATGATAACATCCTTTACCCATGGCACTGAATTATGCCAAAACATGAAGGCTTAAGTTTCTAAATTAGTGTACATTTCTATCAAGCGCTTTAGCTCCTGCGGCCGAAATTCTGGGTTGCACCAGTCTTTTGGTATATTGTGGTACATTTGTTCTGTGGTGAACTAGGATGTTGATTATGTTGATTATAGGATGAATTACCGTTCAGAGTGATTCTCATCCAGGCAGCACAGCGCATTGGTCAAATATTTAAAATGTGTTGGCAGACGAAGGCTATGCCACGCTTCGACAATTTCATTGATGGCCCTACCTTCCCAATGAGCCCCCAATATTGTCAGAGCAATATATCTGGGCAGCACAATAATGTCTCTAGCCTTCCTATGTTCACCTTTTCCTCAGATGTGCTGTTTCTTAGAACAGCCAACGACTGGAGTGGCCTTCCATCCGAAATAGCGACCATCATAAATCCAGATCATTTCAAATCCGCCGTCGGAGCTAATTTATGTCCAAAATATTACAATTTTGTAAGCTCACCCCTGATGTAACGTCATTTTGGGCCATTGAGGATTTATAAATAAAAATAAACAAATATTGACAACACCGCTTCGTTTTATTACCATCAACTGCTCTACATAAGCATTATTTTCCCGATATTGGCAGTGCCATTATCTAACATTCAGAATAAAGGTTTTGGTTTTATATTGTAGCAACAATACTGACATTGTCTCGCCGATACGCAGCCAACATTGGCCCTAGCTGTCTATTGTTTCCCCTGGACTGGATTTTAACAAGCAAGAAAAATTAGCCATTGTTTGCCAGTAAACCTTCTATATTAAGGGTATTTCACGTAACTTGAAACAAGGGGTTAAAGAAAGTAGTCCACCGAAGCTCGATGAAAATCCACATGTTTCCCATCTTGTTTCGCTCGTTGGAGTATTTATTTTATTGCGCTAAATTAGTTAATTAGCCTAGATAAGTGTTTGTAATCACAGGAATTTTAATTTTATCGCCACTTCAGTGCCACGTGCTTTTCGTCAAGTTTTAGATGAACTTTCGAAAAAACCAATTTTTTGTACACACCATCTTCTATATGGTTCTTTTTTTTTTCTAGTGTTGTAAGAGAGCCCACGAGACAATAAAAAAAGACCGGGTTCTGCTCTTGCGATACAATAGTATAGTACTGCCAAGCGCGTGCAGAGTGAACGAAGCGTGTTCGTTCACCGTATCAAATAAGGGGCCGAAGCCGCTCTCAGCATATGGTTGAAAGAGCACCAGCACATTTTTCCTGATCATGGAAAGCTTACGGCGTCATTTGCGATAAGCGATAGGCAAGCATTCGACAGCATATTCAAACGTGCCTAAAACTGAGCCTTTAGGCATATATGACATGAGAGAAATGTACGCGGTGAGGCCACGTATATCGAGGTATCCTCCGTTTTTTTTTTTTGTTTTGCCCTTCGAACGGAGAAGCGGCAGCTCACTTGGTGACGCGCAGCATGGACGTTCGTCCGCTTAAAACGCGTTTGATACTGCTGCGGTATGGCAACGCATGAGTGCAGTCAGGTGCTTTTTACATATTTTGCGGGCTTGTTTTAAATGCCAGAAAAAAATCACCTTGTAGGAGGTACTGTATTTTCTTTGTATCCTGCCAGTATATGTATAAGGCACTAATGGTGATCTATTGTATTCTTGAAATGATCCCCCCCCCCCATCAATATGCAATGCCCCGCCACCTAGGGGCCTTTAAGGGTCAATAAAAAATAATGATGATGATGATGAAGAACCGCCTGCGACCGCGTTGATGTTCGACTCTTTATATGTCGCTGCTCCTGCTGTGGTGGTCAAGAGACAACCTCTTCTTACTTCTCCCTCACCGTTGCCGTGGCCTGCGACCACAGCGTGGCGCGAGGGGCGCTACATGGCAGCCCCCCCCCCCCCCCCCCGGGTGCCACAGGATGTTCCCCGCGCCCACGTTTGAAAGAGGCCGCACAGAGTGGTGGCGCTGTCGAATCGAGAGTGACTGGAGGGGCCACAGGCGGAGGAGCGGCAATGTAGGCTGGTTTTATTCTATCAGCAGACACGACGTCTTCACTGCCGTTGATATCGAGCTTGCAGGCCTTTGTCACACGATGAAGCACGCGGAACGGTCCACCGTAGGCCGGCGTTAGGGGTGGACGTACTTAGTCACGGCGGATGAAGACACGGCTGCAGGAGTTCAGATGCTGGCTCCCAAACACGGAGTGAAGGTGACATACAGCAGAGATGACAGGAGTAATGTGGCGAAATGTGTTCCGCAGGTCTCGAAGGTAGATGAAGGCATGATGGATGAACGGACGGGACGCAGGAGAGGAGAATTTCCCCGTGAGGCGAAGGTAGACGAGTGGAAATGGACGAGGAGTAGGTGGTCGGACCTGCATTCTCTTCATTAACACCTCTTTTTGGGCTAGTTGGTGCATGCTTGAATTAGAGAATAATGTTGTCTTCGTTCTTGTCTTGTGGTTTGCGTTGTTTGGCGCTAGTTATTCTCGAATACAGCGTTCTCTTGGTTGATAAATGGTAAGGGCCGCCTTCAGTTGGCTATCAAGACTTTCCACCATGTCATTTGCCGAAGGATGGAAGGCGGTCGTATAGATGTGGTGGAAGTCCAGTATGTTGGCAAGGGTAGTGAACATAGGCGATTGAAACTGGCGTCCGCGGACGGTATTGAGTACATACGGGCAGCCGAAACGAGACACCCAGCCGGCCTTGAAGAACGAAGAAGCGGTCTCTGCAGTAGTGTCAGTATTGGGCAACGTCTCAGGCTAGCGGGTGAAATGATCCACATATCTGAGTAGGTAAAAGGGCGCACGTCATTACGGGAGCGGGCGAACAGTGTCTATGTGGACGTGGGAAAACTTCGCGCCGATAAGCTGAGAGGAGAGGCAGGCCTCACTGCATATCGGTGAACTTTCACGCACTGTCAATGAAGGCTGGTTAGTGCCCAGCGACGGACGTCGGCATTATTTCTTGCCCAAAGGAAGCGAGATGTGACCAGCTTCTGCGACTAAGGAATACCAGGGTGGCTAATGTGGTGCAGTTTTTCAAAAATCACGCAACAGAAAGCCAAAGGTACCTACGTGAGCGAGACACCAGTGGCTGTCTCTGACGTAATGGCAGCCGACAGTCAGCAAAGGACAGGGACGTGGATGAGGGGCGAAAGCGATGCAGCTCTCGGTCGTTGCGCTGTGCAGCCTCTAGCTCCTCCATGTTGACTGGTGCTTCGCACGCTATGGCACCGACAAGGGAATGTGCATCAACAGCAACATTTTTGGCCCATGGACGTGACGGAGATGCACTGTAAACTTGGAGTTTAAACACAGTTGGCGTATCTCTTATGCAGTGTAAGTGCTGTGATTCCTTTTGACGGCAAACGTCCAGGGCTTATGCTCTGGGACGACGTGAAAGTCCCGGCCCTCCAGGAAGTCGCACAAAAATGTTTTATGGCGGGGTACACCACGAAGAGTTCTCGACCAAAGGTGCTGCATTTAGCCTCAGGTGGCTTCATCTCTTGTGAGAAAAAAACTGAGAGGCTGCCAGCTAGAGATGTATTGTCCGAGAACTGCCCCGGCGCCAGTGCTCGTTGCATCGGTGACGAGGCGCAAAGGAGCATCAGGAACTGTATGTATGAGCAAGATGGCGGGTGCAAGCGCCTTCTTGGCAGCAGCGAATGCTGATGCAGCGTCATCAGTTCATTCAAGGGGCGCAGCAGGATCTTTCTGGTAGCCAAAGACCCGTCAGAGACAGCAAGAAATTGGCGCACTTCGGGAGAAAGCGGCGATGAAAGTTCAGAAGGACCAGGAATTACGTAAGTTTTTAAGTGACCCTGGAGGAGGAAAATTTTGAATGGCATTGAATGGGCTGTCGAGGGGACGAATTCCGTTTCTTCTTATCGCCTTCCACTTGGCACTTCTGCCAAGGCTATGACCCTCCAAGAGGGCATAATCGTCACGGTCTTGAACCCTGTGCACAAAGTACAGGCCGCTTTTCACGCGGAGCTCATCACAGCCGTCAGCGAACATTACCGAGAGTCATCGATATTCTTCGCTGTTCCCGTTTGTGAACGCGGACGTTCAGATATGTTTTTCAATACTCTGCGTGAGCGAGATTGCGAGTGGAACCGCTTAAAGCCATAGTGCCGAGCAGCAAGGCGGACCACAGAAGCTATGGGGGACTTGCGGGCCGTCCGCACTATGACAGCGGCTCCCCGGTCTTTTACAACCGTGGTACGAGGGCTACCTAATCAAGATAGTTAGGAGGCCATCAGCCGCGTCCCGCTGACTCCCTTGACACCATGTTCTTGGGAATCCCTAAGCCTGGTCATGCCATGTTTTTGACACCTGTCTGGACCTCGGGCTCTGCAGGCCATGACGTGACCACCATTCTCAAGGCTAACATCGATCGGGAAAAAGAGCGCATCGGGGCGGTCATTCTGCGGCGGTCTCAGCACGTGGTTACAGTCATTTCCGAGGACCGCCCTAACCTTGACCCCATTAAGGAGGCGACCAACTGCATCGAGGTGACTCGCACCTCGACAACTGTTCGGGTCCCTCAGCAGAGAAACCCGCACGTGAAACTAGCCGGCGTGGACGCCAGCCTTCACACAGGAGGCCTGATTGCTGCCCTAAATCTCCGGAACCCAGTGCTGCAGCCGGAACCTGCCACTTGTATGGCGCGTTTCTTATGAAGAGCGAAGCAGGGCTTATGCACATGTTATTGAAGTGGACCTTGATTCCTTTCGCCGCCTGATGGAAGCTAAATGCGGCATTGCGGGCTGGACCGCAATCGCAGTCCGTGAGGACTTGCACATTCCCTTTTGCACACACCACTCTGAGTACGGACACGGGCTCAGCCGCTGCCCACACGTGGCCTACCCGTCAAAAGCAGTCTGTACGTGCAGTGCTAGACCCCATCGCGTCACAACATGTAGCGTGCGTCCTCTAGACACCGCTGTTTGTTGTGCCGCATGCCGTCAAGCCGGGAGAATTCGTAATCACCCTGTCGGCCTCGGAACATGCCCTGTTTTGTCATTGAATTTTTATAGCTGCAAAACCCAGGTTTTTGTACAGCGTTTAGCATAGATGTGGTAGATTTGGTCTACTCTGTTCCGCACAAAGAACTGATGACTGCTGTTTCTAATTGCATTACGCCAGACAATGAAGAACAAATTGGAAGAGGATGTGTCATTTCAGTACCTGGGTTCCTTAAGCTGTTGTCTTTTTATGTCAAGTCTACATTCATCAAATTTAAAGGTGCACTTTGTACCCAAAAAGCGGGCGTGTGTATAGGTTCTAGAGTGGCGCCTGCTCTTAGTGATATTTTATGCCATTCGTGGACCGAGGTATTCAGAAAGATCTGGTTGGGATGACGCCACGTATTTTAAGACACGTTGATGATTTTTTGTTTTTTATTGAAAAACAGACTTCTTTAGACACATGTCTGGCGTGTTAGTAGTATTCAAAGCTAATGCATATAGTTTGCTGTTCGAGATTAAGTTTTTAGATTTGTGTTCGAGTATAGAGGAGAGACACATGTGCTGGAAATACTCACCATGGACCGAGAAACCGTTGCTAAACTATAAATCATATCATTCAAATGTAGTAAGGTGCGGAATTGTTGTTTCATCTTTGTCATCGGCGTTCTCAAAATCCTGTCATTATGCCATGAAACAGGGCTTCGATGATCAGGCTAAAAAGCTTAGGGATGCAGGTTATTCAGATGAGCTCATCAGTTTGGGTTGCAATAAAATAGTTAAAAAGCTGCAAACCTCGGCTTTTCCGCCTTCTTCATAGAAAGAACAGAAACGGAAAAAGTTCACAGTCCTTTTCTACGTACACCGCCTGTCACATGGTCTTAGAAATGTGGCCCATAGGAATGAAGTTGAAAGCGCTTTTTCGGCGCCAAAAAAGCTCACTAAAATTTTTTTCACTTTTGAAAATAAGGCTCGCAATCCTAATAAATCTGTAGCGCCTTGTGGCATTAACCATGTTAAGAAATGTTTGCCGTGCTCCGAGGGCATACCGTAAAAATTACCTCGGTCCTGTGGTCAAATTTACATTGGTCAAACGGGACGGGGTTTTAACACACGACTCGGAGAAAATCTTAACCCACTAGATTCTACCCACTCCACTATATTAGTTGATCATATTTCCCTTCCTTTAACTATAGTTACATATTGTCTAAGCACCCCGATCAATTGACCAGAGAAATTGTAGGAGCCTATAAAATGAGAAAGAAACCAAGATTGTGCGTCAGCAAACCATCCCCGCTCCTGCGTGACAGTGAGGTTGCCTATCTTGACCCAACATAGCGCACGTGCCTTGTGGTCTAGCCGTTTGGTTGTTGCCTGTTCCCTTTTATTTGCCTGTTTCTTGGGAATAATCTTTAGTTGGGAGTCAGCATTGGTCCTGTGTTTTGTTCCCTGCGTCCCTGTTTTCCGCGCTGTTAATTTAAAAAATTATCACGAATTCGCCCACCTAGCTATCCTGCTGTTTTAAAGGAGGAAGTAGCCAGTGTTCGAGCGCGAACTAATTATGGCGGGACCGCTTAGCCACATCTGCGTTCTCCCGTCGTCATCCCCCATCGTGACCCTCTTTTTATCTCCTCTTCTACTTCTCCAGTGACGAGTAGAACCCCAGATATTCTTTTTTTCGGCCAACCTCTCTGCATTTCCTATCAACAAATCCCCCTTTCTCATGAATCGTAGGAGGACTGAAGTGGGCAGCAGTTGGGCACAACCGTTTTCCATCTCCGTCGTGGCCTATGTGGGACATAGAGCGGTTTAGTGTGGGCAGCACCATTAGACTAGCAGATGTTTTTGTAGCATACAGCCCAAGCTGGTGATATTCTGCCCTGCAGCACACAACAAGAGACCGATGTGGGCTACATGCAGTAATGCCGCATGAGGTCGCCCCAGCATCACTGATATGGGGCCCATATAAAATACACAGGGGCAAGCCCAATTTGGGCGGGCCCACTTCTTCACCACAGGGACTGATGTAGGTGCTCTAGCGGTTACCGAACCCCGCTAACCCATGTAGGACCCACAAAGCCCCCCACTGTGTTGTACTTGCGAGTATAAGGCAGCAATCAATACGCTAGAGTTTGGAGTCGTTTTGGTGGAATGAATGACCAGGATTCGAGTTTTCCACTTCGAACATTTCCCGCGGAAAACATGAGGCTCGATCTAAATTTTGCTTTTCCTCTTCCACTGAGACAATAGCTGGACCCCTTCGTGTCGTCGTTTTCTTGCTTCCTATCGCCTTCTGAACTGCCTATGACGCCTTCTCTCAGAATTACCGAGCCGCTGCGGTGGCTCAGTGGTTGTGGCAGTCGGCTTCTGACCCAAAAAACGTGGATTCGATGCCGGCCGCAGTGTTAGAATTTCAATAAAGGCGAGATTCTAGAGGTCAGTGGAATGTGTGATGTCACTGTACGTTAAAAAACCACAGGTGTTCGAAATTTCTAGTTTCCTTCACCACGGCGTACCTCATAGCATGAATCGCAATGGGATCTTAAACCCCCCATAGACCATAAAATTTCTAAGCATTCCAGAGCCCCGCGACTAGTTTCATCCCATGCTCTCTTCTTCACGTCCCATTTAGTCGTCTTTTGTCCCAACCACGCCTTATTCTGAAAAGAGCGCTGAACCACTGAGACAGGTGCTTTTTTAAAACCAGAGCATTTCTAGCCCAGCGGCGCCAATTTCACTATGTCTGCATGAATAGCCTTAAACAGCTTGAGCGAAGCTGCGTAAGTAAACACGTGACATACCACCTGACTCGCATCAGCATCAGCCGTGCGCCCCACAGAATCCCCTGCGCGCTGCCTATCCAGTGTCACGTTACGGACGAAGGAATTAAGCTGGAGGCGACGTCCTCGAGAGGGGGTACTCGCAGACGTCGGGCCAAGCCTGATCATTCGATCGACATTGCCAACCATGCGAGGGATTCAACAATCAATAGAGAGCTTAAACGCGCTCAACGGGCAGCCGAAACCGATGAAGAGCTGGAGATTCGACTGGCTCAGTGGCGAGCGAAAGACGCCGAAACAGGCAGCGACGAACCTTGGAAGCAGCCTCGGCGGAGACTAAGAGCCACTGGATATGAGTTCTCGCAGTGCGGTTAGGCCACACCCAGGTCGATCGAGAGGTTAACCTAGGCTTAACCAGGTGCAATACCAAAGGTTTCGTTTGCATAGCAAGGGTTACCTAAGCTAGGCCAAAAGCAATTTTTTTATTTGTGATTTTACGTACTCGGCTTCCACAACCTGTTTTCCCCACGCACCAAGTTCCGCGCAGCACCGCTTATCCACGTTCTACGGATTTCTTTTTAGCTACTTTCAACTGCTATTATTCTTCCTACAAGAAAAGCTCCAGAAAAGTAAATGAACCTATCCCCTCGTCCTTTACTCATTTCTCTGGCTCTCGGTTTGGCTTATGCGATGCACGTGCGGCAGCCTCGACTCGCTGAGCATGGGCTGTCTGCCAACCGTGAAAGCATGTACGCCCCAGCCACGGCATTCGTACTTTGCTGCAGAGAAACTCGACATCGGATACTCTATGAGAGCTCCGAAGTAGTTGAGCAGCCCGGCCTTAAGACCCTATTAGTAAGTAGCATCGTCTTTTTACCTTGAAATTCTTTCGGAAATGAATATGGTTCTGGATGTGATGGCTGCTTTGAGTACGCGCCGGCGTATTTTTATCCGGCAGGAAACAGTAAACAGCTAAGATCTGACAAAACTTTCGTGTGCCAGCTCCGATTACGAATTATGTAGCTTGCAGTCCTACGCAAAGGAAAGCAGCCAGAATGGGGAGGACATGATTTTTCATTTCAGAGCCTTAGCTCTTACTCATCACGTTTCTAGATTAAGCGGGTTCTGCTACCACGCTGAGATCACAGCGCCATCTGTGGCAGCAACAAGAAAACAGAACATCTCGCATTGAGACTTGTAGCGCCATCCACAACAGCATTGAAAAAACAACTACCTGACGCATGCCAATATTAACGTCACGGTCCAATATGGGGGATAGAGGTGGTTGTGTTGTTGTTGTTGTTGAAAACTTTTATTGTCCAACAGAGAAAGACCACACCGCCTGGGCCGCTCTGTCTCACCCCCCTTTACAGGGGAGAGGACTTAGGAGCGGCCCAGCCGCACGGGATGGTCGCATTCGATGCTGGCCGGGTTGGTTTCGCCGGCGGCCTCTTCTGCCAGTTGGACGGCGGTAATTTGGAGCTCAGGGTCCGAGCTCCGCAACAAGGTTTCCCAGGCTTCCCTACTGCTAATGTTTTGCGCCCTGCCTGGGGAGTAAGCGCACTCCCAATTTATATGGTCGAGGGTTCCTCTCGCCCCACACTTTTTACATTTATCGTCCTCGCAGTGCGATCGGATATGTTTGTTTAGTACTGGGTTTGGGTATACTCCTGACTGCAGGCGTCTCCACGCCGTCGCCTGACTCCTATTTAACGCCGTGTTTGGTGGGGGAAAACACCTCCGGCATTGCTTGTAGTGTTCTGTAATCTCTTGATACGAGATTATTCGCCCTTCTCTATCATGTTCGGCCTGAGCCGACCCATCCTGTACAGCACGGAGGTAGAGATCTCGAGCTGCACTGTGGGCCGCCTCGTTACCGCTGACAGATTCGTGCGCCGGGGTCCAGATGATGTTGATCGTCCAATCAATCAATCCTTGTGTTAAAATTTTGGTGGTGAGGGGGTTTATCCTCCCTCTGCTGAAATTTTGGATTGCAGTCTTACTGTCGCTAATAATATATCTAGCTTTGGTGCCAGCGCAAGCGATCGCTATCGCGGCTTCCTCCGCTATCTCGGTTTCTTTCCCTAGTATGGTGGCCGCCGTGATGAGGGTGCCCTCCCCATCTACCGCCACTATGGTCATGTATCGACTGTGTCTGTCCCCTGCCGCATCTACGTAGGCGACTTCATTTCGGGGTTTACCCCGATATATTCTTTCTATCGCTTCCGCCCTTTTCTGTCTCCTTTCCTTATTAAACTCAGGGTGCATATTCTTGGGTAGGGGAGGGATTCTTAGGTGCGCCCTGATTTCCCTGTCAATGTCGACCCTTTCCTTTTGCCCCCTGTCTGTGACCATTCCAAGATTACTTAGCGAAGCTCTTCCCACTCGCGTCGTGCTCAGTCTTTCAAGTTGCGAGGTTTTAACCGCTTCCGCGATTTCTGCAATCGTGTTATGAAGTCCTAGGGCCAGTAGCTTCTCCGTCGATGTACAGATTGGGAGCCCTAGGGCCTTTTTTACGCATTTCCTGATGAGCGCGTCTATCTTGCTCCTCTCATCTGCCTTTAGGTTCAGATATGGCGTGGCGTAGCCCACTCTACTAATGATGAAGGCCTGTACCAATCTTAGGAGGTTTTTTTCCTTGAGGCCGCTTCCCTTACGTGAGACCCTCCTGATGAGGTTTAATGTCTGGGTCGCGTGGTTTTCTAATTTGTTAATTGTGATCGTGTTCCTCCCTTGTGTTTGTAAGTGGATGCCCAATATTCTTATTGTCTCTACCTTTGGTATTTCCCTTCTTTCCACGTACACCTGTGGGTCAGAGGGAGGTTTGTTCCTGAGTGCCTTGTCATTATACACGAAGATTTCTGATTTTTCAGGCGAACATTTAAGTCCTCTGTCCTCCGCGTACTTTGAGATGACGTCTGCTGACGCCTGCAGCGTTTGATTGATCTCTGCGTCGCTCCCTCTGTTGATCCAGAGGTTGATGTTGTCCGCGTACAGGCTGTAGTTTAAGTTGTAGTTCCCAAGTTTTCGCAATTCCTTCGGGAGCCCTCTCATGGCCATGTTGAAAAGAGTGGGTGACAGTACCGATCCCTGAGGTGTCCCCCTGTTACCCAGCCTGATCACGCCGGATTGTATTTCCTGGAAAGTTATAACCGCCGTGCGGTCCGTTAAAAAATTTCTGATATAATGATAGGTTTTTAGCCCTATGCCTGCCTGCTGGAGCCCCTCCAGAATGGCTTCGTGCTTGACGTTGTCGAAGGCCTTTTTTAGGTCTAGTCCCATAATGACTTTCGCGTCTTTGGTTCTGGAAAGAATTATGTCTTGCTGCAGCCGCAGCATGACGTCCTGTGTGCTCAGATGGGGCCTGAAGCCATACATCTCGTCTGGCCATTTCTCTGTTTCCTCCATATAATTTGAAATTCTGGTCTGAATGATGTGTTCCATTAACTTTCCGACACATGACGTGAGTGATATAGGCCGGAGGTTTTCCAGCTGCGGTTGCTTCCCGGGTTTTGGAATCAGGATCACGGTAGCCTCTTTCCACAGCGGTGGGATCTCCCCTTTTTCCCTGCAATCCTGCATGTAGCTGGTAAGGGCCTCTATCGAGTTGTCATCTAAGTTCCTGAGCATCTTATTCGTGACTCCATCTGGCCCTGGAGCTGACTTGGTTTTGAGTTTCGCTATCTCCGCCCTTACTTCAGCTCTCGTGATGGGCGCGTCTAACTTCTCATTTGGAATCCCGTGGTAGTCGGGTAGCTCTCTAATTTCCGTGTCGCCTATGTATGTCTCGACGAGTTTTTTCATGAATATGTCGTCGTCCTGTTCTTCGCATGCGTGTCTAGCTTTAGCCATTTTGACTCGTGCTTGTGTTTTGGACGTGTCAGGGTCTAATAAATGTCTTAGGATATTCCATGTCTGGGGGAGATTCATATTCCTTTCCATGTCA
>JARKHS020020992.1:0-69939 GCA_030143305.2 Amblyomma americanum
GTTGGTTGCGAAACCCACCGCCGGACACCCACCGGTAAAAATGGGTACAAGCCACCCCCGACTCGCGGCCGGCTCCTTCAGGGGTGTGTACTTGGAGGCGGCTCCGCAAACCCCGCTGCGACCCTTCGGGGGCAAACCCAGTTTCGAACTCAGCCTGCAAAGATGGTTCGTGTTCCACTTCCAAGTGAAGAGTTCGACTCAAGGCTCGTACGCTCTAACCAGCGTCAAGTTCAAACACTAAGGTCCTTCGTCAGAAGCGATTGAGAGTATCACTGCGGTCATGGGCTAGTCCGGCTTTTCGGCTTTCCGTGGCCTAGTGGTTTGGTCGTCCGCCTTGGCTGCGGGAGGTGGCAGGATCGAAGCCCACCGTCGGATACCCACCGGATGGGTACAGGCGCCCCCCGACCTGGCGACCGATTTGTTCAAGGGGTGCACGCCTGGGGGAGGCTCCGTTGATCCCGCCATATCCTTCGGGGACGTACGCTGTTTCGAACACCAGGCAGATCTATCCTGTCCCATTAAAGTCCCTCCTCCTACTGCTTCGAATGATCCACCGCCACCTGAAAAGGTGGTTTCTGTAAATGTTTCTACGTCCTCTATGTGGTTGTCTCAGTGCCGTGTTATTGTTACCTCTAAGCCCCTCTCAAGGGGTGATGCCCAGGTTATCAATGTATTTTTACATACTGCTCTACTAAACCTTGATCCCGTGTTGCCTGTACGCCTGCTGAGATTTCGACTGAGTCAAATACTGTCATGTAATCTACAACCGCTGTACGTAAGGGTTGGTTATATTTTGCGCATTTCTGTGACAACCTGACTAATGATGTGATTACGGTCTAGTGTATATTAGCCTTTATGAAAGCCTATCTGGCCCTTTGCTTGATTGAAGTTTAAGCTTGTCCTATTTTTATTATTGATTATCTTAGAGCGCACATTGCAGGCAACATACAGTAACATGATCGCTCTTTTCAAGTAATTTACGTCTCATTATGGATTAACGCTTTTCTTACCGCGCCCTCTTAGCATCGTTACCCTGCTAAAGATTACTTCGTGCTCCGATTTCGGAACCTTCCGCGTTGCTTACGGGCCCGATGCTCGTCTGGCTCGTTGTCCAAGAACTGGAAGTTCGTTTGTGGCGTGGTTTTATTTTTTAATGCGCTGCAGTATTTTTTTAAGCGACTGCGAATACGCGGTACCACGCTAATTGCCCGCAAACGAAGTCTCTGACGCTCCACTTCATATCCTTCCCCATTGCTTACGGGCGCGCTGCGTCATATGGTTTGTAATTAGACAAATAAAAATTGGGGAAGACACTTAAGTTCCGCCTTAAGGGTATGGCACGATAGCATAGTTGGTTAGGCTTTCGATTCTGTGCAGTTTGACACTTTTGAACGCATTTTTTTCAGTTGTCTCAGTTATATAATTGATCAATTGCACACTCTAAATTTTCCTAATTAGCACCATTAACCACTGCCTTTTCATTCTGAGCGTTTCAAAAGCTTTGAACTCCTTTTCTCTCATTTTTTACACTTTTTAATTCCTTCAATCAATCAATTAATTACTATCATTTAATTAACTCGTGCTCATTAAGTCGTGCCGTGCTGCAGTTGTAGCTTTACTGCAAGACTGCTATTCAATATAGCAGTTTGATTTTTTCACAAATTTTTTCACAGACTAATTTTTTTCTTTTTCAATATAAACGTGTTTTTACAAGTTTTATTCAGTTATGCCTAAAATCTTGTTCATGGCAAATAAAGTTTCTTTATTGCAACGCGGAATTCGCTGTTTTATCTCATGTGCCTAAAAAGCATAGTTATTAGCCTTGTTTTCGTGTTTTGCATTGCTTTTTAAATGCTTTTTAAATTTTTTGCTGAAGAAATAGTACTGAAACCTAAAAAAGAGAGTCATTATCCCCGCGTTAAGGAAAGAGTTAAGATAAAGTTATTTTTCGAATATTCTGGCACAGTCAAGGTCATGAGGCATTACTTATTCAGGGTAGCCAATTTTTCTAACACAATCTCTTCGCCGTCCGTCAACACATCTGCTGGTGTGTCATCCTTGCCAGAAGTGCCAGGGAGCAATATGCTGCCTTGAGCCATTCAGAACAAAACTAGCGCGAGGAAACCAGCTTGAATTATCTTCGGTATAGCCGTCATCGGCAGCCGGTGCTGCCCTGGCCGTATAAGACCGGTGCTGCTGCTACACATGTCTGTATAACTCATCGGCTACTTAAATATCTTATCCACATTTGTTATCGAAATTTCCTTCCTTGCGTTTTTACCTCTTACATCTGATTTTTGCCTATGCCTAATTTCCTATTGACCGCTTTTAGGCTCCCAGTGTTTTTTAGGGCATGCTTGATTCTCTTCATAATATACTTCCTATGTCATCGGTCACATCACGCTTATTCATTAAATTTTAGGACTCGGCCAGTTCTGTTCTGTCTGTTGGGTTAAATGCTTTCCCGCTTTAGAACACTGCTAGCGTACCTCATAATCTTCAGACTCTGGGGAAAGTTCTTTACTCGATTAAAACATTGCCCTTTATGGTACACGCCAATCACGCATCCGGAATAAGTTCAGAAGTCACGGAATACTCGTACCGTTCTCACATTAGTTACCTTTTCAAATCCTGCACAGCAGAAGTGGCACTTTGAGCAGATCTTCGAAATGATCCCACTCTCTGTTCCAGCGCTATGCTCACGGCGGCAAAAGAAATGTCAAGTTTATGGCGCAAATTCAGTCTATTATGACCACTCGGAAGACGATGCAGCTACCGCTTCTTAAGGACATTGAGGGACATGAGGAAAATCCTATCGGAGGGACATGCGGCTGCTTCATTGTTTGTTCTTTCATGCACTGAGGACAACTCTTCGACTTGAAATTTAAGGTTTCACTCAGGCTCAGAGTTCATGTTTTTGCTCTGGTCTGAAAAGGCTACGAGGCTACGCTGTTATCTTTAGCAAAGCAGACATATAGATGCTTCCCAGTTTGATGGTCTCTCATTCTGCAAGAAAAGTAACTGTGCGAGGCCGAAGAACCTGGCAGCTAGCTAACTTCATGTGTTTCGGCCACGCTTCTTCCAAAAATTCACTGCTTTAGAGCACTTGAATTCAAGTAGGTTGCCCAAAGGTGATTTCCTTCAAACGGCATCCATCTGTGCTTGCCCACGTGGCGCTCCGGCTTCGAGCAACCACTGCGACCGAGCTACCTGCTCCAGCGCAACTCAAGTCTGTGTAACTGGCTGTCGCTAAAACAGACTCCGCTCACGTCGGCGTACTGCGTTTTCGCCGCAGCTGGAGCGCCCGACGCAAGCTGGCGACGGCCGTGGCGCTGGTGGGGCTGCCTCGTGTTGTACTCTTGGACGACGCGACCACCGGCATCGACTTGGCTGGTCGGGAGATGATCTACGTGGCGCTGAGGCACATTCGGGAAGCCGTCGGATGCGCCATATTCATGACTACGTACAGGTGCGCTTAGGGCGACGTTTCTAATTATGTTTCATTTGAGTTAATTTATTTGAGGTTGCTGCCTGTGGAGTAAGTTTAAAGTTCAGTGCTGCCTTACTGGGCTTCTTTCCTGCTTAGATGGCGGAAAAGATCATGCGCTGACTTAGCATGACGTGAAAGACGCAGTCTAAATCGTAAACCACGAGTAGTCATACGAAACACACTGCCCATCATTATATACGCGTACTGATTCTCATGAAACTACAGAACGTGCTCGTAAAGTGCTAAAATGGCAGACGAGTGCAGAGGACGGTGTTGAAGTGCATGGCGGCGTAACATGCTGCACGCTCTTCAGTGAAATATTTCTATGCGGGTGTAGCACAAAAAGACCACCTCGCTACACGATATCAGCTTCCACGTTAGGAACCTGAGGTGTCTAAATTAGAATCCAGAGCCTCTTAATATAGCGCCTCTTCTTCACTTCGTTTCTGCACCCTTTTCTTCCCCCAGTGATTCGCAAGGTGTTCGAAATGTCCGCCCAGGGTGAGAATGTCATCACGCCGTTGCCTTCGTTAATAATAATAATTAACGCTGGGGCAAGGGAAAGATACCGCAAGCGTGGAAAGCTGCGAACCTGGTCTTCATTCCGAAGCCTTCGTTACAAAACACATTTTTCTCTTCCCAGCACGGAGGAGTGCCAGGCGGCATGCACCCGCGTGGGAATCATGGCTGGCGGCAAGCTGAAGGCCCTGGGCAGTGTGGAACACCTGCGGGAGAGGTTCGGCGACGGGTGCGCGCTCACCTTCAGGCTGGTGGAGCAGATGACCGTCTACCTGGTCGAGCGCATACACGTCGCACTCACCAGCTTCTTCCCCAGCGCCCGCCACGTTGACTACCGGGAAGTACGTGCGCATGTCCCTTTTCTTTCGGCGGCGCGGAGTGAGAGCGCACGCTATGATAGCGAGCGTAGTTGGAGG
Source organism: Amblyomma americanum (assembly GCA_030143305.2). Taxonomy (NCBI): domain Eukaryota; kingdom Metazoa; phylum Arthropoda; class Arachnida; order Ixodida; family Ixodidae; genus Amblyomma; species Amblyomma americanum. The sequence continues at coordinate 4,426 of JARKHS020020992.1, forward strand.
TTACGCTGGCCACTGGCACAGGTCTTTAAAATAGTGCTGTGAAAGCAGACGCGAGCGAGTTTTGGCCGGCCGGTTGTCACCACTACCCTACATTTTGGTCTACCCGTCTTCCTTGGACTGGTAGACTAAATTCTAGGTACCAGTGCTGAGTGTTTCCGCCTGGTGTTGTCTAATTACCCACCTCCAGCTCCAGCCGCGGCCAACCCATGTCAGAAAGGTTCCTGATCTTATCTTACTGCCTAAATTTTTGATTGCTCTGAGAAGGTCTTCTTTCCACTGTGCTCCTTTAACACTATTAGCGTCCTTGTTACCTTAACATATCACCGGTCACTTTTCCCGATACATATCTCACTTCGATCCATTGTTCCCTTTACGATAAAATGTTATGAACCCAATTTTTGTTAATAAAACAAGTAGAATTCACGGAATGGTGGTTTTACATTCCAGTATTGGGAATCATGAGTTTGATGGCTTATTGAATGCGGAAAGGGCAGCTTAGCCGAAGGAATTCTGGCCGAATAATTCCAAGGTTATAATATGAAAGGTAGGGAAATTGAATTGCGGCACATCAAAATATGCAGTAACGCGGACTAGTTAAGTGTAAATTAAGGCAGTATTCATCGTGGCGTTGTTCAGTTTCGCAAAAGAAATAGACTGCTGTTCGCGATGGTACGTTCCATTTTCATGGATAATGCAGACACATCAACATTGCGCTTGGCGCATGATGGCAATAGTTTCCCATGTTCCATAAAACCAAATACAACACTGTGTTCATGGAAAAGTTACGGCCAGTTGCAACAGATACTAGATAAAAAATCGGCCTCAGATAAAGAATGAGAAGACTGTTCAAAGCTGGACGCTGTTTGATAAATATTGGCGAGAATAACGATCCCTAGCTGTCTATATGCAAGTCAGCATTCATAACAGGCATTGCAACAAATATAAGGCATGTTTAGAGCATCAAGTATTTCAATTTTTTCAACGCTGCTGAAAATTTGGAGCTCGTCAAGCAGCAAAAGCATCGGCATCTTAGCGAGGTGGTACGGCAGCACCCTCACTCAGCCGAGGAAGGACGAGGACACGAGAGGCACCCGAGGCATCCGTTTTAGAGGGAATGGACGTACGGCATTACCGCTTTTTTACGCCTTTCATCCGGTCCTGTGCACTGCTCCGAGTCGTACTTAGAAGGGATCAATTTCCTGTGGATTTTACCTGCGCACGAGACAAGGACCGAGATCTTAAAACTGGCCGCCCTGCAACTGTGTATACCTTCGCTATGAGGCTATTGCTCATCTTGTGAAGGCAAGGTTTCTTTAATGTCATATTCAGGCATTCAATGACTACCCCATTTTTTACAAGTTTTGAATTAGATGACTTGGGCTTCTTGCTCCCCAGTTGAATATTGCCAACAAAGGTGAGCTTAAGTCTATTTATAGTAGTGCGCTAATTTGTGAAACTTCATGCGTGAATTTCAGTCCGGACCCGTTTTTTTCACGAAACAATAGAGGGCATATGGCACACTTTCTGACTCGAGGCATTTGACAACCACAAAAAAATCATTCACATACCTACAAATGCGTATGAAACGACCGGCCAGGTCTCTCTCCGTTTTCTTGTGGACTTGGCTAAGGGTTTATGGGGGGGTTTAAGGTCCCAAAGCGACTCAGGCCATGAGGGACGCCGTAGTGAAGGGCTCCGGAAATTTCGACCACCTGGGGTTCTTTAACGTGCACTGACATCGCACAGTACACGGGCCTCTAGAACTTCGCCTCCATCGAAATTCGACCGCCGCGGCCGGATCGAACTCGCATCTTTCGGGTCAGCAGCCGAGCGTCATAACCGCTACGCCACCACGGCGGCGCGGACTTCACTACTAAGTACAGGGGCTACTTTTTCTCCTATAGACGCACCAGACTTTTGCAGCAGTGTTTGGCCGCCCTAAGCAATATACGTATTGTTCAGGTAGAAAATGAGGAGTTCTAGAAAGGATCCTGTCGGAAAAACAGGTTAGTTACTGGATGCATGAATTTGGCAGTAAAGAGATCTCGTGTTCACAAGATCAGTAATAGCCCCTTAACCAAGGTACGCCGTTGCAATGAGGCCGGTCTCAAGGCCTCGATTCTTGTCTCGTGTGAAGCTAAAATCCTGATGAGACTGAAACACTTTAAGCACAACTCGGAATGGTGCATTAGTCCGCATGAAAGGCGTAAAAAGTAGCGGTAATACCATACATCCATTCCCTCTGAGACAGATTTAACAAAGTGTGGGCCAGATATCGTGGCAATGTTATGGTCTCAGCTCCTAATAAAGAGCGTAAGGTGAGAGCAGCTGTCGAAAGAAAGCAAAAAAGAATAGTCAAAAAGACAGAATCTAAAATAATCCTTTCAAGCAAGTTCATTCCCTGTAAGATTGCTGGTGCATATCAGATTCCTTTGTCCTGTGGCCGTACGTATATATGAGAGACAGGCCGGTGCATCAATGTAAGTATTTTGGAGCGCCTAAATTCGTTAGAAAATAAGTCTACAAACCTGGCAAATCATTGTTCCGAATGTCAGTGTATACCGTTTTTTGTTGACACTGAAGTCGTATTTGTTCCCAACGATCGCAGTACAAGAGAAGTGGCAAGAGCGTTTCATATATTTAGGAAGGGAATTAGATGTGTTAGCCTTCCGTAGCCCTCTCATCCAAAGGAACGGGCTTGTTAATCAGGGGTGAACAACGGACAAGATCACACGGGCGTCCGCGAGGCAATTTTTAGAAGAGATAAGCGCATATATTATTTTGACAGTGCACATGCGCGCAAGCTTGATGTGCTGCTTGAGAACCAGGCATGATCTTTCCATTAAACCCAGCTGAAAGCAAGCGCCGTTTGTGTCCTTTTTTTCGATGCCCTTTGTTCGCAGTAGTGTTTTCTAAGTAACTATACAAAATCAACTCACCCAATCTGCCGTTCTTCAGTTATGTTTGTGCATGTGCTGTCTCTGTCGGCTGTAAATAAAGCCGTTTCCTGAACCAACATCTTCTCAGTGAATGCAACAGGTTGTACTTCTATTAACAGGAAAACAGAAAACACCCGTCAAGCCCTGCCCTACGCTACTATATAGGCGGTGCGCACGCTTAAACATGGCGGTTAGGAGCAGACCAGAGGACTGATGGCGGTAAATTCCAGAATGGGAGCACCTCGGAAAAAAGAAAGACCGCAGATGTACAAGATGTGGGGGTTGTAACTTTCGTCCATTCGCTGCCATGCGCTTCACGCAGGGTGTGTTCCTCTACCACATTGCGAGCCGGTGCACCTGGAGCGAGGTGTTCGGCCGCCTGGCGCAGCTGAAGCGCTGGTTCCGTATCGACTCGGTGCTCGTGTCAGACTGCTCGCTGGACGAGATCTTCCTGGGCATGGCGCGCGCCGACATGGCCGAGGACGCTGCCGAGGCCAAGGAGAAGGCTGTCGAGGCCACGGCGAAGGCGCTGCGAGAAGGTGACTGCCGCTCACAGCGATAATTCGGAAATTATCAGCGCTGGGGAGCGGGGGGGGGGGCGGATACATGCTTAAAAATACTGATCCGACCTACAGGCGCTGACTCTGAAGCTGGTACGTTTAACAGGCTAGTAGATTCACACATGGATGGATGAGTCTACTGCTTGCCAGGATAAGAGGATACCACGCTAAGTGTGAAAGAGGCTTCAAGTGAAAATCAGGAATGGGGTTAATTGGCTCATAACCAAAATACCCAGAAGCAGCCCATTAAACAAGACAAACGGGAAGGACACACTCAAATGCAAACAGGCGCTGACTCTGGACTGGCAGTGTGGTATTGTTTGTCTTCAATGCCTCCCCGCGTGCTTCGCCTCGCAATAAATTGAAGCCCGCCACTCCTGCGCGCCTATTTGTCAACGATGCAGTTTCGGCACATGGAAATGCACCAAACAGTTAGTCAGTCAGTCAAGCGCACATTGTAAAGATGACTGTTCCCAAATCACTCATTCATGGGTGTTACTGCACCGTCGCAGATCCGTGGGGCCGGAATCCGCAGAACAAGCGCATCCGCCAGCTGACGTCCAAGAAGCCAGTGCGCGCAGCCAGGGGCGGCGGGAAGAACCCGGACAATGCGGAGAGCGCCTGAAGTGGATTATTATAGCTGTTTTTCTTAATTTGACGAGGACAATAGTTATCTGACCCGTTTATTATTCCCCCGTTTTATTTTACGACAGTTACCTGCCTTTTTTTTCATAACTTCTGAGACCATAACAACCGCAGCGCAACTTGCATGTTCCTGCTCCAACCTCTGTTTGAACGCAAGGTATCAGCTACAGGGCGATCCTCTGATGCTTTTTCCCTCTAGTAAGGTATGGCGGTTAACTTTTTTTTCGCAGCTACTCATGTATGCAAGTTTCTAACAGCTGTTCCATGCCATCAAACGACGCGACACCTCTGTATGTAGTATCACGTCTTTCAACATGTCTCACGTTCATACTGTGCTGTCGATAAGACTGAACGTGAAAGTGCTACCTAGACTTGCATTTATTCCGGGGCATTTCGATGGCAACGCTAGTTGTGACGGTTATATTAGATCCCCCGTGCTTTTGATAAAAGCTGCCTCTACGCTTTCACTTGTCGCAGGTCTTGCCAAGAGCTTTCTTCATTGCCATCCTTACCGTGCGTAAAACAAGAAACTCTTCTTTTAGTTTGGCGCTGCTATAGTGACCAAAGATATCTGAGCATGCGCAAATGCGGCCTGAAAGCATTGTATTCTTCCCTCCGCTTCAACCGAACTGGCCGAACGACTTGAATTTGAATTTATTTCAAAACAAGCATGTTTACATACATTTTTTAGGTGTATGGGAGTAAAAGCCGCTCAAGAGCAGCTTGACAAAGCTCCCATATTCCTTCTATACTCGGCAGTGCAGGACAGAAAACACAGGTTACACTAAAATGATAACAGATAACAAAAATCAGCCAGGAGCAGTACAGTACAGCGAAAATTGTGCAGATACAACAATACAAGACATTATTATAGGCTCACTTTAAAATGGTAGTCTTGCAATCAATACACAGGTACATTAGAAAATAAGTTCTTTATGCTTTTAAAAAAAAGTAGAGCTGGTAATGTTTTGTTGTATGACTTTAATCTATTTATTGTATATGGCAAAACATAAGTGTTTGAAAGCCATTGTTTGTGCACGAATGTGGAACCTGCCAGTGGTCGTGGCATCCTGTTGTGCGTGTTATTTGTGGGATTTTCATGTAATTTAGTGGTGTCTCTAAATAACATATTGTTTTGATTAACCTGAACTTTATAGGACCTAAGAATGCAAAATTCATATATTTTTTCGTTGAGAAATGGGAGTTAACGCGTGACATAAAAGATACATTCACTATGGCTCTCATCGTAGCCTTCTGCAATCTCAGAAGTTTATTTTTACAAGTAGACGTTGTGGTTTCCCCCCACCAAATTACAGTAGTTAATATAAGAGTCGAATAAAGCCTGATATATTGCGATCTTTGTTTTAGTTTGTAATGTGCGCTGAAATTTTATTAATACTCATACAACACGAGCTAGCTTAGTGGTTATCAGGTCCACATGATTGTTCCACAATCATGAATTCGTTAAATTAAACGCCTAGAGTTTTTACACCACTCACTATTGCTTTTGTGTTACTACCAAGGGTTAAGGTGAGGTCAGTCGCAAGATGCACTCCAGCAACTGTCATCGTACTTTGTGGAATCATGTAGTACTGTCGCTGGACTTGCAGCGCGGTACAGCGCTGGAAACACTGCGGTAGCATCTCTCCGAAAAATTTGTCCTCACTAAAGACCTTTGGAAAGAATACTCTCTGTGCGTCGCCCTATTCCTCACTGGACTTGTACGTCCGGGCGGCGCAACCAAGGGTCAGCTCGTGTATAGGACCTGCGCTTGATTGGATGATGAAAACTCCCATCTGACCACTAACGGCTCCTAGTGGCCGCCGCCTGAATTACTGTGTTCGACGCAGGCTGCGGCCGGCCGCGGCCGTAAGTGCGGAAAGGCGACCGAAAAAACGCCAAGACCGACGGCATACAACGGAACTTACAATTGTCACACTAAATAAGACGACGATAAAAATGTTTCTACTTGTTTCAGTCACGACCACGGGAAAAAAAGGCAGCTGTAGATATAGAGTCGGCCGGAAGAGGGCGGCAAATCCGCTTGCGGGTCATTTGTTCGTTGCTTTGCTGCACAGCAGCGCGAAGCATGCGTGACCTTCCAAATATAACATTTTTGCGTACCTAACATCCCATTTTCCAACATTATCTGAAGTGCCTTTGTCTTGTTGCTGCACCGTACGTGAAAAATTCCACGTAGTAATGTCAAATTTCTCTTCCAATTAATCTGTCGCCTCACTGCTCTGGAGTGAAAAGCCGAGGACACGTATGAAACCGAATGGTCATATTTTCTAAACTGCTTCCGTTACTGGCTTGTGCCGCAGCAAAAAAAAAAAAAATCTGAGGGCACTTAGGTCTGCTTACGTGCAGGAATGCGAAAGCATGGAACTTTCTTGAACGCGGGTTTTTCCAAGACGACAGTTCCGCCGCCGTGGCTCAGTGGTTAGGGCTCTCGGCTACTGATCCGGAGTTCCCGGGTTCGAACCCGACCGCGACGCTGCGTTTTTATGGAGGCAAAACGCTAAGGCGCCCGTGTGCTGTACGAAATCAGTGCACGTTAAAGATCCCCAGGTGACCGGTCGAAATTATTCCGGAGCCCTCCACTACGGGCACCTTTACGTTCTTTCACTCCCTCCTTTATCCCTTCCTTTACGGCGCGGTTCAGGAGTCCAACGTTATATGAGACAGATGCTGCGCCATTTCCTTAACACAAAAACCAATTAATATTAGACGACAGTACGCATTTTTTTCTTTTACTTCTTAGTTTTATTTTTAATTTTTATTCCCAATCGTTATTTATTTTCTTGCTTAATTTTCGTTTTTCTTTTTTTATTTATTTTCTGATTATTTCTTTTGAATCTATTTTTATCTTCATTTCTTTTCATTCATTTTTAATAATAATAATTGGTTTTGGGGGAAGGAAATGGCGCAGTGTCTGTCTCATATCTCGGCGTACACCTGAACCGCGCCGTAAGGGAAGGGATAAAGGATGGAGTGAAAGAAGAAAGGAAGAAAGAGGTGCCGTAGTGGAGGGCTCCGGTATAATTTTTGACCACCTGGGGATATTTAACGTTCACTGACATCGCACAGCACACGGCCGCCTTAGCGTTTTGCCTCCATAAAAACGCAGCCATTCATTTTTAATGTTTTCTGTTTCATTTTGTTTCCTTTTTTATTTTATTTGTTTTATTTTCGACGACATCATTTGATTGACCGGTGAGGCGGACACTTTCTGCGAACGAACACTTCTGGCAGACTCGTGAGGCAAGTAAGGTTTTCGCCTTAATAATTCCAATGGTTGCGTTTTGTTTTGGGTGGTGTTGCATACACGTAGACGGACGATGCGATGCGACGACGTCTTCCTAATTCACAGCCACTAAGTCGCCTTATTCGAGGAGAAATTCAACTAAACGGTTTATTTTTCCTTGGAAAACATGAAAAAAAATCATCAAAAGCGACTGATTCACAAAGAGACCTCACAAATCAATCCCTGAGGACTATTTTTTATTATAATTCCATTGTCCCTGCCATGCTAAACTAACAGAGGAGCCGGAGATACACAGGCCGCCTTACTCCTTCCGCAGAACAGTCTTCTCCAGTTGCAAGGAGACGCTGGCTTGCTGTCTCACTCGATAGTCGTCGGGCGAGACAATAGATCCCTCATTAAGGAATGAGACTGGGCTAATTGGAAAACCACATTTGAGGTAAAGCGCGCACCCGCCGCGGTGGCTTTGTGGTTAGGGCGCTCGACTACTGATCCGGAGTTCCCGGGTTCGAACCCGACCGCGGCGGCTGCGTTTTTATGGAGGAAAAACGCTAAGGCGCCCGTGTGCTGTGCGATGTCAGTGCACGTTAAAGATCCCCAGGTGGTCGAAATTATTCCGGGGCCCTCCACTACGGCACCCCTTGCTTCCTTTCTTCTTTCACTCCCTCCCTTATCCCTTCCCTTACGGCGCGCTTCAGGTGTCCAACGATATATGAGACAGATACTGCGCCATTTCCTTTCCCCAAAAACCAATTATTATTATTATTAAAGCGCGCAGGAAGACTCGGGCAAGTGAACACAACAATCTCTCATGCTTTCTGCTGTTGTCATCGAAAGAGGCAAAACAGAAAAGTAATCTATACGATGCGGTTGCCAAGAAACACACGTGACGAATTTTACTGACGAGGCGACTGCAGACGCCAATGAAAAGGGCCTCTTTTTTTTCTAAGTTGTGGTCTCTTTACAAGCGATACGAAAAGGAAGAAATCTAAACCTTTACTGGGGAAAAAAAGCCGCCTTTCATTCGCGTCACGCAGCCACTGCTCCTTTGCTTACTGACGCACAGAAGATAGGTCTGTCGCCAAGATATTCGTAGTCAGCTGGTGCGTAGTAGTAGAGTGGTGGTGGTGGTGGAAACATTTATTGCCAAATACAGAGGGGGAAACCCCCTAACATGGCACGAGACAACCCTTAGGGGGCTGCCCTTACATGGCAAAGAACAACCCTTGAAGGGCTATCCGCTTCAGGGCGTCGGTAATTATCCGGCGCGAGTCAGCAGCAGCGGAGCTGGCCAGGAGAGTCCCAGTATGACTCCGCCGTGGTGGGGGATGGAGGGTGTGGGAAGGTAGGTTATGTGAGGAGGACATGAAGGAAGTCTCCCGGTTTCCTGCAGAGCTTACAAGAAGAAAAGAATTGATCGGGGTAGCGGACATGAAGGAGATTAGTGTAGGGAGCAGTTCGGGTCTGGAGTCTGCGCCAGTGGGAGGCCTGCGTTAAGTTAGGGAGGGAGCCGGCGGTGCGTAAACGCGCCGGGTATCTCGGTAGTAGTTAATAATATCGTTTAACGTAAGCAGACGCTCCTGGGATGGTGGGGGAGGTCCAACTCCGGCCCGGAAAGTAAGAGCTCGGGAGAGGGGAGCGGTTGTTATGCCTTCGTGGCATTAAGACAAAACAAATAATAATGTGAACAAAACGCTGCTACGAGAGCTTCACATACTCGCTTACCCGCAAGAGCGAACGCGACAGCGTATTGCAGCGCTGCCACGGAGTCCACGGAACACAATCACCTATTTGGTGCGACGCCTTGCCCGACGGAGAAATCGGTCAGAGTCTCTAGGAGGCCTCTGAAAGAAGCCCATCCGCCACTCGAAGAGAAAAAATTGGAAAATTGGTTGTTCGGGAAAGGAAATCTCGATCTCGACGGGCACCTGAACCGCACCGTAAGGGGAGGGATAAGGGAGGAACTGAGAGAAGAAAGGAAGAAAGATGTGGCGTAGTGGGAGGCTTCCTATTAGTTTCGACCACCTGGAGATCTTTAATGTGCACTGACATCGCACAGCACACGGGCGTTTCGCCTCCAGTGAAACGCTGCCCGAACGAGCTGCAATGCCGCTGCTACCAGAATTGACCGTTCTGCGTCTCCGCTGTGATTGTGATTTTAGAGAAAAGGAAATGCTCAGTAACTGTGTCACATATCGGTGGACACCTCAACTGCACCGTGAGGGAAAGGAGGAAGTTCTTTTATTTTTCAATTTATTTCTCTTTAATATATATTTACAAAGACAGAGAGACCGTATGGTAGTGGTAGTGTTTTTTTTATTAAAGTAATAGTAAAAAGGAAAGAAAAAGAAAAGATTTTTGCTAGCCCCGGCATCTGCCATCGATACTGAAGCGCCTGAGCTGGGGAAGCGGAAATAAAGGATAGCAGGCAGAATAGAGAAATGAAATTAAAGAGGTGAGGGGACATGAAGAGAGGGTAGGGGGAGAAGTAATATATACAAACTATTTACACAATAAGAAATGTGTCCAGGTTGTGCGCGCGATTAGTTCATTTTAGAGGAATTAAAACACACGCGCACAGCACTGTGTTGGCTACAACTGGAGTGGGGCGTCCAGTTATTAATATTTCAAGGTAGAACTCGCGGAGTGTTCGGTCACTGCATGTAACTACCTGACGGAGAACAGACGGGACGACAAGCCCGTGTGTTCGAGGAATGCACAGAGGCTCACCAAAGTTCGCTCACGAGTGCGCGCACTGCCCTGCGGCCACAATAGCGCCTTGATGGAGTCCGGTAGTATGCCCTGCGCCCTATAGTCCGCAACCATATCGCGACGAGCATCGGAGAACGCGGCACAGTGAAGGAGCAGGTGTTCTAGTGTTTCCACTGCACCGCATCCGTCACACACATCACTTCGATGGAGGTCTGTGTCTCCGGTGGAAGTCGCATTCGTTGATCACAACAGCACACAGACGCGTACATCACAGGCGCTCGGGCGATACGGCTTCCATGACATCTGACGCACAATGGTCCGGTCACCGCTGCCTGCCCGTCTGAAGCCCGAAGAGGTCGCGAAGGGTTACACCCACGCTGCCGCCCGCAGGGTTCAAACCATCGTGTCATCATCGGGCTCAGCGTTCGGACCAGTAGTTGACATCTTCAAAGTTTCCGCCTGCCGGTCCTCAAAATTCAAATAAAAACCCCTCTGCGATGTCAGTGCACGTTAAAGGATCCCAGGTCGCTGAAATTGCCGAGGCAATCCACTGCGGCGTCCCTCACAGCCTCAGTCGCTTTGGAACGACGAACTAAGGACTAATCTCAAAAGACCCTACAGAGGATCGCGCAACCTTTCCAGGGCAGCGACGAAAAGCTCATGACCACATTAAAAAATCCGTAAGTAAACGCCCCAATGATGTAACCACGCCAGATGGGTATTCAAGGTCGGATAATACTCACGTGGATAGTGTTTTTACCGCAACTTAAGTCAGAGGTGCTCTTAATCAAATTAACACTACCTCGGCAGCTGGGGGAGATCTCATCCCCAATGAAATGTTGCGAAACTTAGAGGATAAATGAGCAAAGGCCCTTACGGACCTCTTCAACAAACACTGTACAGAAGGCGGCACCCCAGCGAATGGAAGCACGCTAAAATCATTTTTATTCCTATACCGGGAAAAAGACTAGAAATTGGGAACCTCCACCCAATCTCGCTAACGTCATGGAAAAGTAATGCGCGTTGTCTTAGACAGGCTCCAAATGCACGCCGACGTGGAAGACACGTTGCGCCTCCATGATTTGGTTTCGAACAGGTCTCTAGATTCGGGACGTCATGTAGCAGATACAGCAATACTCGTAGATCAAAATCGCATAAGAGCCACGCGTACCATCATGGTACTCGATGCGAGTAGGCCTTTGACAATGTGTCACACTCTTCCATTCACCTGTCACTGATGAACGTAGGCAAACGGACATACGACAACATCGCCAACTTTCAGAGCCAGCGCACGGCTACACTGCATTTCGGGGACAAAAGTACCGACAAAATTACACTCGGCACAAGAGGATCCTCGGAAGGCGCTGTACTTCAACCTTTTCTCTTCAACAATCCTATCAGTGGCCTCCCGCGTCTGTTAGATGCTATCCCACATATTCATCATTCTATATCGGCTGACGACATTACCATATGGACCAACTCCGGATCTGATGGAGACATTGCAGAGTCATTACAAGAAGCTATCAACAGGGTAAACTCTTTCGTGCAGTGGAACGGCCTTGCGTGTTCATCGGCTAAATCGGAAACCTTTGTTATCAGGAACCAACAAGCCTCACAGGCAGTACGCGACCCTCGGGAACCAGTCGAGTTGCACATTGATAACCATTTAATACCCCTGGTAGCCATGATCAGGGTTCTTGGGATGTTTATTCGGGATAATACAACACGGAAGCGATCCGCCGTCTACGCGTCATGGCGCACCAGATAGGCGGTCTGGTGAGGTGAATTGTCACCCGTTGCAGGGGCATGAGAGAAGCCGACCTATGCAGGATCATGCAGTCGTTCATTTTAAGTCGAATCACGTACGTCTGCCTGTACTATTATCTGCGTCGCAGGGACGAAGAGGCACTTAATAACATCATACAAGGCAGTTCTTGGCCTGCCGGCATACGCCAACTCAGATCGACTGATGCAGTTGGGAATTTTTAACACGCTCGCTGAGCTAATCGAAGCCCACATGACGGCACAAGTGACCCGCTTTACGCGCACTGTTGCGCGATGCGTAATTCTCGACAACCTCCGCATTCACCCCGTTGAGGAGGTATGTGCAACTTCACATTTATCAGTCGACATTGCTAGTAGACTATTTGGTAAACCAGTAGCCGAGAACAAACTGCCAGGCAGACACGACGCCCGCACGAAATCAAGGCGCAGGCCCTTGAGGAACAGTACGAGAACCAAAGACGAGCAGCGTATGTGGATGCAGCTCAACACATAAAAGGCGGAACATACGTGGCGTGTATGGCCACTCCACAGTCAGCCCTCGTCAACGCCACAACGTTTCACGCTAGCTTTATACGCGAGGCAAAGGAAGTAGCTATCACACTGGCCATCGCGGAACTCCGCACCAAAACTATTCTAAGCGACTCAAAGAGCGCCATTCAAAACTTCGCTAAGAACACTGTAAGCGCGCTCACAATGCGAATTCTGCGCAACCGAACTCTCGATCACTACATCAATCTCGTATGGGTTCCGGCTCACGCGGGTAACTCAGGAAATGAGGGGGTCAACGGGAGACCTCTCGGGAACGGACGCCCCAGCCGAGGCGCCTGGCTCGTACACGGAGATTACGAACTTCTATCGCAAGCTTAGGTGTACGTATCCGGCACCTAACCCCGACCTGGACAGGGCGCAAGCCACGACATTCAGACGCCTACAAACAAAGGCTATTCTTAGCCCCTACCGATTACTTTCAATCACAAACGATGAATATGACCCTGCATGCCCGCACTGCGGTGACTGAACGCGCGCCTCCCAAGACCATATTCTATAGGATTGCGCTAGCAAACCCCCTCCACGACACTCTTCCCGTCTCCCTCGGCGGAGGAATGGCACAAGCTTTCCATTCTGAGCAGTTTGACAACTTTGAATCGCCGTTTTTCAATTTTATCACTTTTTCATTTTTAGTTGCTTAATTATTCAATTAATTACAGTAATTTCATTAACTTGTCATCGCCTATCACACACCAATCAATCATCAATAACTAGAACCACAAATTACCATGACACGATTTTTTTACGCAGCCCACGAGTATAGGTCACCAGTTCAAATCACTGCCGCGAGCGAGGTTTTAGCTTAACTGCTAAGTTTATGTTGCACGAAATCCTGAATCATACGACACCATTCGCGTCATTCTGCGGCAAGCGGCTGCCATGATACGATTTTTATAATGAACACCCGGATTATTTCCGACACGCGGTGCCGAAAAAACGCCGACGACTTTTCGACCGAACGAGCTGTATACGCTGCCGCATATACACTTTTAGCTTACCGGTTTTACTGTCCGCTCCACGGCTGAGAGGAGCGGGCGCTGAAGTGCGCATGCGCAGTACGCTCACCCGATAGCGGGTGAGCAGAGCGCTGCTTCCGTTCCGCTGGCGCGCCGGCTTAGCGCAGCGTCGTGCCGTACGGAAACGTCTCGGATTTTCCGGCTAGTTCAAATTGGCTGCCTCCGGCTCCACGATCGCGTTAGGAGCTATTCCAAATTCCACTGTCTCGACTCTCAAGGTCTCACTTCCGCGACTACAGTCGTCGAAAGCGGTTCAAAATCGACACGTATTCCTGTTTGCAGTGCGGTGTAGTTACGGTGAATCCTTTAGAGCGTCTGAGTGCACATGTGACGCGGGTTCCAGAAAAAGCCGCGGTCGCAGTCAGGTGCGTTTGACGTTGCGTGCTGTTGAGAACTGCATAGACCTCCTTACGGACTACTTTCGGCAAGATGCATAACAAATATCAGAACTTAAGTCGCTGCCTTCACGCTCGTCTCAATTTATTTTGGTAATGAGTAGATGATCGCACACTCATATCCAACGGGGCTCAGTTCACCTCAACAGCCTGCAAACAATTTCAGATCAAGAGATCATCCCTTTACCTTCGGTTTAGTCGCGACAAAGGAAATGTACATTGCCGTAGTCAGAATTCTTGTGCGCTCCCTAGGAGCCAGGAAAAACCCTGAAAAAGGGGCTGAAAGCGGCCACTTGCACAAACAAGACAGTGCGGCATTGGTCTGGATGGATCAAACTGCCGATGCAAGTCACATTTTCCTTAATTCAGCTGCGTGGTCGGGCTTTCTTCCACTGAGCTCGTCTTCTTAAGACAAGTAAATACCAGGGAAGCAACAACAGAAACATGAACGAGAAAGATAAATTTTGATTCGGTTTGTCAAAGCAGTTCTATTTGTCACCGATAGATGGCGCCGCAAGTCCAAACTTTTGGCTCGTGACGCCGTCGGAGGAGGATGCTTTTTTCGGAGCTCCAGCGACTACGCCCGAAGCTAAGTGCTTTTTGGTATTTTTTTAAAGCGAAATTTATTGCTCCAGGGCATCAATGATGGGCGAAGTTGTGATGAATAATGTAGTAGAGATTAAATGAATGGAAAAAGGTTAGCTGATTTGAGGAAGTCCAGTAGAGAACGATGGTACGGTCCCTGCGTCAAGGCAATGTATGATAGTTCGCTGTTCTGTTTCTTGTTCTGTTGTTGGCTTTCTTGGAGGAAGGTGACGTGGCCCAGCAATCCAGGCTGTGGAGCAGCGGCTAAGTACCTGGCGGTGTTGCGCTGGCTTGCTAAATTTCTCCTTTTTGTCTGTGCCTGCTTGCTCCTGTTCTGGGGTGATTGGGCGCGGGACGAGAGCTTAATGTCTACTTCTTCTCCGGCCGGGGGTTTTCCCCTTGGTCGGCATCTCTTCCTCAAGACCAGCTCCCAATTGATCTCTTTTTCCGCAGTGGAGTTGCGAGCATTCCGGTCGCTTTAGTGCCTTCCGATGGTGGCGTGATCCGACTGAACAACCCGGAGGCAGTGCAGGCGGCTCTTCAGTCAACATCGAAGAACTTCATGCGCATTGCCAATGTCCGGCAGTTCGGCAGGGGTGGTATTTTGTGCAGGTCATCGGATAAAGACTGTATTGCAGACCTGCTAAAGTGCACGACTTTCGCCAACCACCCGGTGAGCGCATTCATTCCGCCTCATCTAGAATGTTCCAAGGGCTTGGACCGAGGAGTCGACTCTCGAATGAGCCCTGTGGAAACGTTTGAGAGCCTCTCGCCTGCGGGAGTGATTGCTTTCCATCGATGTAGCAGGATGGTTGACGGAGTAAAAATTCCTACGGAGTCCATCATTGCCACATTTGCAGGAATATTTTGCCCGTCAGAGATTAAGGTGTGGCCATTGGTTTTTCGTGTAGATGCCTTTAACTCTCGGCCCCTTCAGTGTCAAAACTGCTGGCGATTTGGCCACAGCGGCAAGCCTGCAAATCGGCCTTACGCTGCTGTGCCTGTGGGGAACGTCATTCCAGAGAGGAATGTCCTGAACAGCAAGAGAAATGGTGTTTGTGTAGTGGTGCTCACCCTGCTGATTCGCCTTACTGTCCTGCACGAGCACAAGAAGATCAGTTGCTTGAGCTTATAGACAAGCGCAGATGCATGCGGAGAGAGGCTTTTGCCGCAGTCAAGGAGAGAGCTTCAGACTACTCTAGTGTGGCCGCCAAATGCCCACCCATAATGGATTCTAGTTGGTCCCAGGCTATTACAGCGGCAGTTGAGAAGGCTGTGGCAAATGCAATGGATCGCATTATGGAAACCGTATACACGTGCATTTCGCAGGTCATAGCTCCTCAGATGACCAATCTTCTGCAGGTGTCCACCGCTCCGCTCTTGCCTTCGTTGGCTTCGGCAGCTACTCCTCCTTCTGTAGTTATCGATTCCGCTCCACGGGGCCAAGATCAATGTCAGCAACAAAAGACCTCTCAGGCCTCTCCTTCGAACAGCATTACAGACGCATCCTCTATGTACTGTATGGATATGGAGTCTGATCTCCGCGCCCAGAAACGAAGGGGGTCTCCTCTGAATATTGCAGGTCCATCTTGCCCCCAGTCAAAGACAAAGAAAAGTAACGCAAGTCAAAATGCTAAGACCAGGATTCTAGAAAAAGCAGTCGCGACTGCGGCACACCCGCCAAGATAGGGTTCTTAAGTGTACTCCAGTGGAATTGTCGATCTATATTCTCAGCTTCAAGAGATTTAAATTGCCTATGCAATCAGCTTCTACCACACTTAGTTCCTTTACAGGAACCATGGCTAACTACAAATTTCAATTATCATCTCAAGGATTACCGTCCGTTCCGGCTTGACCGGTCATCATGAGGGGGATGGTTGTTAGTGGTCATCTCTACAAAGTTTTGCCACAGGCCATGTATTTCTTTCCAATATGCGGACAATGAATGTGCAATCCTTGCGGTTGACCTCAGTGTCCCAGGTCAGCAGCCCTTTACGGTAGCTAATTTCCCGTCTGGTGTGCGTGACACTCGGCCCCTTGACTCACTCATGTCTAGTAGCCGATCTCAGGTTCTATTACTTGGAGACTTCAATTCGCACCATGTGCCGTGGGGGTTTAAAACAGACAGCTTTGGTTCTAGACTCTTTGATTGGGCTTCTGGCAACAACTTGATCTGCAACAATTCCGGATTACCTACGTTTGTTCGGAGTCAAAGACGCTCTGCCTTGGATTTAACTTTTTCCTCTCCAGGAGTC
This sequence comes from Amblyomma americanum, assembly GCA_030143305.2. Classification (NCBI taxonomy): domain Eukaryota; kingdom Metazoa; phylum Arthropoda; class Arachnida; order Ixodida; family Ixodidae; genus Amblyomma; species Amblyomma americanum. Next base: position 21,132 of record JARKHS020020992.1, read on the forward strand.
TCTGTTATGTCTTGGGCGCCTGTTGACTGTGCAACAAACAGTGATCATCTACCGATTAGTTTCAAGTCTGCGTGTAAATTAACTCTTCCTGAGCGACATCAGCGCACGTTAATAAATTACAGTTGCTTTAAATACACGCTAAAATCAGCCCTCCAAATTACTTCAGCCCCTTGCGCTCAGACAAATGCCGAAAGCAAGGCTGCACATCTATGTTCAGTACTGGACCATGCAAGGCAAAAGTCTGAATTTTTGGTTAAGAGAACCAAGGGTGCAAACACGAACAATTGGTGGAATGCTGAGTGCACGCGTGCATACAGACGACGGAAAGCAGCTTGGAAGAAACTTCTCATCAATCAATGCCAAAAAATTGGTTGGATTATATGTATGTTGCAGCAACATATAAGCGCACTGTCGCCCGTGCAAAGGAGGAGTATAATACAAATCATTATGATTTCCTTTCACAGTCAGGAAATAAACGAGCTTTGTTTAATTTCATGAGGCGCAACAAGGTGATTCCCCCGGCTGCCAACATTGAATCCCTCGTTCAGTCCCCTGCTGATATCGCAAAGGCCTTAGAGGATATTTGCGTGTGGCCTAGAGCTTCGCTTTACATCTGCTCTACCTTCTCCTGCTATATTCACATCCACCTCAAGTGATTTCACTGAGGTCTCTATGCCTGAGCTGTCGCAAATTGTTCTGCGCTTATCCCCAGCGGCTCCGGGCCCCGATAAGGTCACTTCATCTATGATCAAAATTTTGTTCAATGAATCTCCTGCAGACCTGTTGGCTCCAGTTAACCATTCTATTAAAGGTCCGTGGATACCTCATGAGTGGCGTCTTGCGAAAATAGTTCCATTGCTTAAAAACAAGGGGAGGGCCTAACTTTAGACAACATACGCCCAATTTCATGAACATCGAACCTAGTGAAATTGGTGGAAAGGGTCCTTCTCAGCCGCGTCATGTCATTCACTTCGGAAAATGCTCTCTTGAATCCATGTCAAATTGGTTTCAGGCCGGGTTGTTCAATTTGGTGTGCTCATACTGATCTAGAGAGTCGTATTAAATTAGCTCGCAATAGAAAACAGTTTGCTGCGCTTGTCACCTTGGATGGCAGTAAACCATACGACAGCGTGGAGCACTCGACTCTATTACTAAGATTACAGGAACTGAACTTCCCAAGCTATTTTGTAGCCTGGTATTTCTGTGTTTTTGGAAAATACAGAATTTTACTGCTGCCAAAATGATGTTTCCTCAAGGAGATTTCCACAGACAAGAGATGTGCCGCAAGGATCAGTTCTCTCACCCGTTCTTTTTAACATTTTTCTAAGCTCAATTCCATGCATTCAAAATGTGAAAACATATGTGTACAACGACGATATTGCATTTTTTGCATCAGCGGGTGACAGTCACACTCTTTATCGAACCCTGCAAAATCGCCTCAATGTTCTTGACAACTGGTTAGGACGAATTCATCTGTCCCTCAATGTGAAGAAATGCGCATTGTTAGTATTTCCGGTTTCTGTTCCTGTAAATATCTGCCTGGTCTATAGAAATAACATGCCTCAAGTTCAGATGGTGAAGTATCTCGGAGTATTATAATTACTCTACTCTAACCTGGCGGCCACACATTGAGCAAGTTTCTGCAAATGGAGTTCGGGCCATTGGCATCCTACGCATGCTTTGTAGTGCTAGGTCAGGCATGAGAAGGCATACACTTCTTATGATTTATAAAATGTACGTCCGCCCAATTTTGGAGTTCAGGTGTGTTTTATTCTCAGGAGCTCCTGCCTATAAACTTCGCCCTCTTGTGCTGTTGGAGCGTGAGGCGTTGCGCCTTTGTCTGGGGTTTCCAAAATATGTCGCCAATGCTGTTCTGCACCTTGAGGCGCGAATCCCATCGTTATCAGCTAGGTTTCGCCTTTTAACAGTTCAAAAATTTTTAAAATTGTGCGGCTCACCTCTTTACTCTTCCAGTATAATATTTTTTAGTCAACCTTTCGCCTTTTTTAGTGCCGCCTGGTCTCGTTTTCATACTCCGCAGATATGTTACGTGCAGTCCATCCTTGATCCCATAAATATTCATTTCACAGATGTGCGCCAAATGTATAACAAATCGTCTGTCCAGATTGAAATGGATGAAATTTTCCCATCGAATGCAAAGCTGCAGCCCTTTACGCTTCTTCAGGCTCTGTTGCAGTACCACTTAAGGTCATTTCCCTCTCATGTTCTTATTGCTACCGATGCCTCGCAGGATCGCCAAAAGGCAGGTGTGCGAATTTTTTCGCCTTCACTGAATTGGTCTTTTTCTTTCCGTCTTCCTGACTTCACTGCAATTTTTCTGGCTGAATTATTAGCAGTAATCTTAGCCTTACGAAAATTAGAAACTACCGTTTCCTAGGTCGTGGTTATGACAGACTCTCTGTCCATCTGCTCTTCATTATCCTCACCCACTGAGTCTCGGGCATTACGCCTGATTCCGCTCCATCTAAATTCGGTAAGGTTGCTTTGGGTACCAGATCATATGGGCTTTCACTTAAATGAGGTTGCAGATTCCTTAGCAAGAGCCTCTCTCTGCGGCCCAATCGTTGCTGTCCTGCCAACGTGTGCATATACAGCTGCGGTGAGGTTTCGCAGTTACACAATATTTCAGGAATTTGCTGCCTCGACTCTTACATCATCTCCTGAATATCACCATCTTCTGCATCCTTGGAGTAGCAAAGGATGGCGCTCGCGCAGACTAGAGGTCTCTTTCAAGCGTTTTCGTTGCCGGGTTCCCCTTCTAAATTTCTACCTTCACGGATCTGGCCTGGCGGCTTCCCCATTGTGCCCTTTTTGTGCCGAAGCTGAGACAATAGATCACTTCCTGCGGTTCTGCCGCCGCTTCTCTCATTTGAGGAAGCGTCTTTTGCAAATTCCATTTCATCAACGGGGCTTGCCTGTGTCCTCCGAGGGTTGTTCTTTCCGTCGGCGCTTCTTTGCTTGGACGAAGCGACAGGAGTGTGCGCTCTGCTGTGCAAAATTTTCTTCAAGAAACGCAGCGACTCCCATTCTAATTCCTTTTTCCCGCTCTCAGTCAGCACGACATTGAAACACTACAGGCATTGTATACTATTATGCACATTAAGCCATCGTCCCGTCCTCGATCTCCAAGTTAACAGTACCCCTGTCCTTCCGTCTTCCCATCTATCAGACTACATACTATTACCACTCCTTTCCCCGTAAAAAGTTTCCTGTATCTAGCAATCAACCGCCTGTGTCTTGGCTACTCCCCCGTAGTGGGTATGTGCCAGCAACGTCTGAGGCCTTCCTTCCGTATGAAGCAGGGTTGCTTGGTGAAATACCCGCTACCATCAGGTGCCGGATCCTTGTAGGCTTGAGAGCTGGGCAGTCCCACAATTAGTGATGAATGTCAGCCTCAATGTCCTCGTGTTTGCATTTCGGACACCCTGGCCGAGGAAACGATTCTCGGTACTGAGGCCACTTCCGAGTGATGGCTGATGTGAGGGCAACCCCCACCCGGATCCTCCTAAGCGCAACCTCCTCTGCACGGGTAAGACCGCGGGGAGGGGTTACCGCACACGGAGGGATGAGAGCACGTGTGCGGCGCCGGAGGAGTTCCTTTCTTGATTAAAGGAGGGTAAAATTGTCCAAATGAAAGAGCCGAGGTGGTGATGAGTTTGTATTCGCAAGGCGGGTCGCTAAATCTGCCTGGCTTTGATAGGTCAGCAGATCCCGTGGGACCCACTCAATACGTACTGGCTGCGGGATGCGTGCCGCGAGCCGGTGGATGTCCTGACATATTGTTGGACAGCGGCTAACACGTCGTAGCAACCGGACAACTTGAAGGGCGTCAGTGGGGATGACAACGCGGGCCGCAGGGAGCATAGTTATGTCGGCCACGGAGCACGAGTGCTTCTTGAACTGCAACGAGTTCAGCACAAAAGGACGAAGGGGGTTCCGTATGCTGAAACCAAGAGGTTTGTTGAGGGCAGGTCTGCACGGGCAGTAGATAGCTGTTGTTGCTTTGCAGTCTTGTATGCTTGCGTCTACGTAGACAAAAATGGATCCTTCAGGCAGGCAAGCATCTTGTTCCTCAAATTTCTGGCGAAGCAACGATGCCGAATGAGCAGATGTTGGCCGGCGATTTTCTGTTGGCTTGTTGTCGCTGAGATGTTCAAACTTCCATGGGGGGAATAACTGGCGTTGGCGGCTGAAGAATGGGGTGTGACGTTGCATAAGTCCTCAGTGCATGTGTGGAGTGCAATAGTTCGGCCTTAAGGCTGCGCGCTTCACGGCGCTGCTGCACCAGCTCATCAGTAGTATTGAGCTGCGCATTCTCTTGTAAAGCTATGACCGGTGTGATGCGTGGAAGGCACGTAATGGTCCTCATAGCCTCTCGGTCCACGGCTTCACGGCGATCCCATTGGGCTCTTGTAAGATGTTGAAACTGGGCTTCATAAACAATACGTGGCTGCAGAACTGCCCTCACCAATTGCCGTGCAACGAACGAGCCTGCGCCACCAGTTTTAGGGGCAATTCTTCTATTCAAACACAAAGACCGAATAGCTTGCTTTTTTGCCTGAGAAAGCCATGCAGCCGCTGATCCTGATTGGTGAATCATTAAGCCAAGTATTTTTACACTCGGACTTTCCTGTAGTGGGGTGCCTGATAGACAAAGACGGATTGGACTTGCAGCAAGTTTACGGCGTCCCCAGCGGTTGGCGACTGACGTGTACGCTGTTTTATGCACGGATAGCTGAAGTCCGATGGATGATGCGTAATTACAGGTAACATCCAAGGCAGATTGAAGGGCAGCCTCCTGAGTACGGAGATCTTGGTGAGTACTCCACACCGTGATGTCGTCAGCGTACTGATCGAAGAAACTTTGTCACCGATGTCATGTAAGCGCCAAGCCAGCGGGATGAAAGCAATATTAAATAGCGTTGGCGACAATACTGATTCCTGGGCACGCCGCAGAGAGGAACAAATGATCCGACCGCTTCGCCGCTGAGGCGTATTGCAAATTTTCTGCCTTCCAAAAATGATTGGACAAAACTACGCACTCTCAGAGGGAAATGAAGCATGTCAAAGGAGTTCAGAATGGCTGCATGACTGATGTTGTTATATGCCTTTTCAACGTCCATTGCTAAAACAGTACGCACATTGCGGCTGCGGGTAGATGACAAAACTGCAGATGCTAAGACCCGTCCCCTGTACCAATATATGGACGAAAGCCGATTTGTGCTGCGTGATAAAAACCATGCTGCGCTAGCCACCATGACAATCGTGTGGCTAGCATTTTCTCTGCCAGCTTGCACAGCGCAGGAGTTAAGGAGATAGGTCGCAAATTGAAGGTCCGTTGGAGGCTTTCCTGGTTTCGGGATAGGAATCACGACAGCGGATTTGCAGCTCTCGGGCACTACGCCATCCAACCATACTTTGTTTATGGTGTCAAGTAGTTGAGGGAGTGCAGCGCTACTCAGGTTCTTGTACACCTTGTACTGAATATTGTCCAGGCCGGGCGCTGTTTTCCGTTTCGCAACATCTCTTCCAGCCAGCAAATCAGGCATAGAGAATGGACACGCAATTCCATCTACGTCGACATCAGACGGCATTTGATATATATGCGCTGGGATGCCTGCCATATTTAAACTAGCGGATGAAGAAGGCACAGCATCGTACTTTGGGCAAAATTTCCGCGCTGCTTCTTTGGCGAAATCATCTGGCGACAAGTTAGCCGTGAAGCATGCGGTTGCCGCTGCGTCAGTCGAACGGCGACCACGTTCCATTGTACGCAATGTTCGCCAGAGAGAGGCATTCGAGGAATTTGCAGAGAATTGTTCGCACCACGCATGTCACTGCCGCCGAGAGAGGTCGCGTTCATATTTGCGTGCCTTAGCTGCAAGATAGTGCAATCGCGTACGTGCCTGCGACGAAGTAGGGTCTCGCGTAGCAGCCAGCTCTGCTTGACGGCGTGCCGCCCACAATTTAAGAAGGCCGAGGTCTGGTGCCGGTCGACCAACGTCAGTCCAGGTGGTGGTTATAGCACTGTTGAGCGCTGTTTGTATGCGCTCAAGAAGGATTGGCGAAGAATCTGGGGAGAGATTGTCCATACAGGAGCGAAAACTGTCCCACTTGATCACAGAACATTTGTAGCGTAAAGGTCGGAAATGTGAGGCGTGTAGACCGATGATGATAGGGTGAGGATCATTTCCCCAGCAGTCTGGCTTCATGTTCCAGGAGGAAGTACCCGGACCCGACCACCACGTCAAGTCTTGAGCATAGGAAGCACTGCAACTTTGACGCACTGGTCGTATTGCTCTCCCAGGATGGTTGAGCAGCACAAATTGGCCATCCGTGAAGGCGCCCCGCACACGCCTGCCACAAAAGCTTGAAGTGGGGTACCCCCAACCTTGGTGTGGGGCGTTAAAGTCGCCTCCGACTAAAATCGGATACCTGTGATACTGCCGACGGACACTTGTTATTAACCAGCCAAGATTAATACGGGAGGAAGCAACACCGGCTGGTCTAGCGCAAAATGAAACGACCACAATGGTTCCCTTCTTAAGTTTCGCAGCCACTTCCACTACCTCTTGATACGACGTGCACCAGTTTTCGAGAGCAAAGCGTACATGGGGAAAACGTGAGTCCACATAGACCGCCGCTTTTTTCCGGGGAGGAGCAGTTTTTACACGGCGGTCTATCATTGAAGGAGACATGTAGGCATTGATGGCAAGGCGTTTGTTTCCTGTAGCAGCATGGCCCATACCTGGAGCTTGTGAATTCGTAGTCGGGTCTTGAGCTCTCCCACCTTCGTGGAAATGCCTCTGCAGTTCCACTGCAGCACACCAACACGACTGAAACTTGCCATTTCTAGTTACTAGCCCAAGCGCTGTACAATCACGGACGTCAGGTTGGACAACTGGTTGACCATAAACCGGAGCAAAGAAGTCGCAGAGTTGTCCAGTGGCATTCCTGTTACCTGGGAAGAGGCGACAGGAAATGACACTGGTGGGCGGCAGGAAGGCGATGTTGCTGCGCCATTGATAGATGTGGCGGATGATTCCGTTGCCTGTCTACATCGAGCGAGCAGTTCACGGTGTTGCCGAAGCTTGGTGACCTCCGCTAAAAGACGTGCGATTTGTTCATCGACGGCGCCCATATCGTCCTGCGGTGTTTCAGGCACACTGCGCTGCTTTGTCGGCTGTTTTCGGAGGCGTTCTTTTCGCACAGTACCGTTAGAAGGCTGCTGAGCTGAAGGATCATACGAGGTGTGCTCAGGGAGCTCCAGCCACTGGTCGTGATCCCAATGGAGAGCTGCGAACTGATTGTATGTCTGCAATGAAGTTATACTGTCTTGTATTGGCCAATGCTTAGTCATTCGACGACGAGCCTGTTGTGTTGCCTTTTGTTTTGTCGAACAGCTTGGAGATGTTATCTCGTGGTCGTCGTCGGATTTACAAAGGCCGCATCGATAAGCCACTTTCCCTTCCGATGTACTTTCACCGGCAGCAGTGAAGGGGCAGGATTTGCGCATATGTCCAGCACGGAAGCAGTTATAGAAATATACCGCACTTGGTTTATATGGCCGAGGCCGTAAAATACAGCCATAATGGTACAGACGGGCTGGTGTAGTGTAAGAGGGCCTTGCAAGGTGACTATGCAAGAGCGCCCCTTTCCCATGCGTCGGGCCTGGATGACACGGTGCGTGGGACAGTACAGCTAACGCTGGAGTGCAGTTTGATCCTCATTGATATCGACGTTGTAGACGACGCGGCGCTGCAAGTCGGAGCCTTCAACTAAATACACTTGTACTGGCACTGAGATTTCGATTGTCAGTGAAATACTGGTGAGCGTTTGCAGCCCTTCTACGGCAGTCAGAGTCGGAAGCCACACTGCAATGGTGTTGGACTTTGTCCTGGCTGTGAAGCCCCGAAAACCTTGGGTTCCGAGGCACGCGCCCAAGTTAGCTTGTAAAATCTTGTTCGGTATATCCGTGAGGCTTTTGTTGGCCAGTGTTTTAATGGTCACTTTGTAACAAGACGATCCGGGTGTAGGCTCCACCGAGTTCTCGATTGTAAGACAAGTGCACTTAACTTGGGAGCCATCACTTGCCGAAGATGGAATCGGTTGGCTGTTCTTTCAGGGACGATTGTGGGTTGCGCAAAGGCACTTTTGCACGGGCAGAGGTGCCGATAAGTCCATTGCAATGCCCTGTTCGTCATGCCGTGCTGATTGAGGCCCATCCGGTGGTGTAGAGTTGATGGCCATGTGCCCTGGTGGCAGATCACTCACGAGCAGTCCGGCATTTCGGGAAGGCAGGAGGGGTGCATCTGCCGATGAACCGGGAGCACAAAGCTGGACCTGGCGCCGCGGATCAGGTGTCGACTGCGTGGCAGGTGCTGCCACGAGAGACGCCGGCAGAGCTACCTCCGCCAGCGGGGCAGCGGAGGCACTAAGCCTAGCGTCAGTGCCCAGCTCAGCTGCACTCATGCATGGTTCCCAGGAGGCCTCAGACGGTGGGAGGACGTCTGGAGCTTCTTGAGAAGGCGAGGATGCAGTTCTCTTCAAATAGGGCACTTATTTACGTGGATGGCGTGGAGGGGCGGTAGTTTTAAACCATGTTAATGGTAGGAAAGCTAGCGGAAGTGTGTGTGCCGAAGGTTTTTGTGTAGGAATTTTGGCGGGCTTTTACGTTGCGTAGTGCCGATGTTTTTGTGTAGAATTTTGGCGGGCTTTTACGTTGCGTAGTGCCGAGTGTTTTTGTGTATGAATTTTGGCGGGCTTTTACGTTGCGGAGTGCGAAGGTTTTTGTGTAGGAATTTTTACGTTGCGTAGTCGGCAGGACGATGGGTCGGCAAGCTAGGAAAGTCAAGGTGGACGGGGAGTTAGTGCAGTGCCAGGAGTGCGACCGTAGGTGCTATTTAGACGAGACCAAGTTCAGCAGCTTAGCCGAGGCAGATGGGGCTAGCTTCGCGTGCAAGATATGTAAGCGTTTTGAGGAGGCCATTCGGACATTGAAAGGGGAATGGGCAGCTAGGATTAAGGAACTCAAAGGGGACCAGAAAGTGGAACGAGAGGAACAGATTAAGCTAGAAACTCAGGTCGCCGAGTCGCTTAAGAGGGAGGAGGCTAATGCCGACCTGTTGGAGCGAATTGTGGGCGAGCTGAAAGAGGAGCGGGAAAAGCGGGCCCAGCTAGAAGAGCAGGTAGAAGCACTCAAGTCACGGCTGGCAGGGCACCCCGGTTCGGAGCAGTGTCAGGTGGGGGACGAGGTTCGTCGATCATACAGTGCTGTAGTGCAGCAGGCTTTGAGTGGGGAAGACAGATAGGGAAAAACTGGCACGGAGACACGCGACAGTAGCGTACGGCGACGGGAGAGACAGCTAGTGCGATCTGGAGGGCAACAGTCGCAGTTAGGAAGCACACGGTTAGAGCGGAGGAGGGTTCTGGTAGTCGGCGACTCGAACGTAGCGATGGTTGAGGGAGGCGTTTTGACGACAGTGAAGGCGGACAGGTGGGCGCAGGTGGAGGCCCAGTAGGAAAGTGCATGGTAGATGTAATGGCCAAAGCCCAGGAGCTCTTAGGGGGCAACATGGATGGCGAACACCTTTTCGTTATTCATGCTGGTCTCAACGATGTGCTGAAAGGGAGGAGCCAAAATCTCGAGAAGCAGTTAGAAGTGGGGATGCGTAGGCTTAGAGAGGCCTCTGAGAGTGTGCATGTGACCATATGCACAATCCCAGAGGTCCAGAGGCAGGCTAGCGAAACGGAAAGGAGGGTCGTTGAGGCTAACCGTGTAATTAGGTTAATGAGTCGACGACTAGGATACGGGGTAATGGAAGCTAACGTGGAAGTGTACGAGGTCAGCCCCCACTCTTTTGCATAGGATGGCCCTCACTACAGTGGTGCCACTGGCAAGAGGGTGGGTAGTAGGATAGGTCACCAGGCAACAGCTTTTTTTTTGGGGGGGGGGGGGATCTAGAGCTCTGAGGGCACTAGTATAGAGGAGGAAGAAATAGGCCAAAGTAACGATGGAACTTAATAGAAGAAATAGAAACAAGGGTCAGGGCCAAGTTAATTCAGATTTAGGTGTCATTAACATGTAAGGTGGCAGGAATAGACTAAAATGGGAGGAAATAGAAGAACAGTTAAGGCAGGAGGAATTAATGGTATATGGATTAGTGGAAATGCATCTTAGAGACATGGAGCAACCACCCTGTAACCCAGTCTACGCATGGGAATATTGCAATAGAACAGAGGGAAGCAGAAAGGGGGTGTAATTGAGGCATTCATTCATAAATGTAAGAATTTTCAATGGGTTAAACTGGGATGCAAGGAAACATTTATGGCTAAAAGGAAAAGTGACAGGGGAGCAAACACTCCTTGGCTTTGTATACCTGTGGACAGCAGCTAATGCCACAGAGGAAAACAGGAAAATGTTAGAATGTATTGCAAGCGACATTGATAACCTAGGAGGACAGGGAGAGATAATTAGATTAGGCGACATGAACGCACATATAGAAAACCTGGATGGGTACACAGATCCGACAGGAAGCATACTGCATGATATGTGTGACAGGCATGATTTAGTTTTATGCAACAGTACCGAGAAATGTGAAGGGCTCATAACATGGGAGACAGGGAGTCTGCACTCGACGATAGATTATGCACTAATGTCACAGAGGATGTATAATCGATTAGGGGTAATGAGCATAGATGAACATGGTTCCAGAAGTCTAGATAGTGACCAAAAACGTATCAAGAAGAGTTTCAGAAGAGAAACCAATATAGGACTGAAGCGAGATGAACAATCAGAAGGGAATTTTTACTGAGAAAAGCAATTGGAAGCAGCAGCCAAACAAATTGAGAAAGTAATTTTTGAGGATAATGAAACAGAATGGACTTATACAGAATTAACTCGATTACTTGAGCAAGAGCTAGCTAAGGTGCGAGTAAAGCCAAAAAGGAAAAGACGCAAACCCAAGAGTTGGTGGGATGAGGAGGTCAAGAGGGCGATAAAGAAACATCAGGAGCCGTTCAGGGAACGCAGATATTCCAAGAAGAGGGGGAATCAGAAGTTGAAGTGGACAGAAAACGGAATATCTTCATAAAATGTAGAAGGGAAGCATTCTATTTGATTAATGAGAAAATTAGAAGGAAGGGTGCCCAATAGATGTCAAAAGTAAATAAAAAGGATAGAAAAGCAGCTCAAAAATTCTGGAAACATCTAAATGCTATCAGTAATATGACAAGGCTAGAGCAAAAGTTTATTGTTACAGACCAGGGTATTAGACCAGAAGGGGATGAAGCAATGAAAGACATAGGAACAAGGATGACAGAAAAATTTATAGAAAGAAATGTCGCACATAATTTGTCGAAAGAGGATAGACCGGTTACTGCAAATGCTTCACTTCAGCAAATAGAGTGGGAAAGGGCAGAGAAAAAGGTTCCTAGTGGCACGTCAACAGGACCAGATGGTATTCCAATTATGTTAATAAAGAAGCTAGGACCAAAATCCAAGCAAACATTAATACGGGGAGTGAATAAAATGATAGTGGATGACAAAGTCCCAGATGAATGGTGATTAAGTAGAATGAACATGATATATAAGGGAAAGGGCGACAAAGCTGACGTAAGTAACTACCGCCCCATAGCAGTGACATCTGTAGTTTACCGGGTGGCGATGCATATTATAAAAGAGAGACTGCAGGCCTGGGTGGAGAACGAGAGGGTGCTAGGGGAGCTGCAAAATGGGTTCCAGAAACAAAGTAGGTTGGAGGAAAATCTGTTTTCATTGACGCAGTGCACAAAGATTGCGGAAAAGGAAAACATGCTGCTATGGCTAGCATTTCTGGATATTAGGAGAGCCTACGACAACGTTAGTCAAGAATATTTGTGGAACATACGTGGCACATTGAATGTGGGAAATAGAGTAAATAATCTTTTAAAATATATATATAAACGTAACAGAGTGCTTATAAAATGGGAAAAAATGTATCAGGGCCTATAGAGATACAGCGGGGGCTTAGGAAAGGATGTCCTCTGTCTCCTTTGTTGTTCATGTTATACCTGCAAGGCTTAGAGACCAAGCTAGAAAGAAGCGGACTAGGCTTGAACCTTTCTTTTTTCAAGCAAGCGGAATGGATTAAACAGTCATTACCGGGACTAATATACGCGGATGATATAGTGTAAATGGCTGACAACAAGGGAGATTTGCAGAAGTTTATAGACATATGTGGCACAGAGCGAGCTAGATTACGTGTCCAGTTTAGTAAGGAAAAGTCTGCAGTCATGATATTTAATGATGCGGGCGGCGAGTATAGAATACAGGAGTTCACGCTACAAGTAGTGGATGAGTACAAGTATCTTGAGGTGTGGATAAATAACTGTGCTTAGTATCTGGCAGAGCATGACAAATATGTAATGAATAAAGCTAGTAGGAATGCAGATGTCGTGAAAAATAGGGCACTGTGGAATAACAATATATATGAAGTGGTAAGAGGGATCTGGAAAGGGGTGATGGTTCCTAGCCCGACTTTTGGTAATGCTGTCCTGTGCATGAGACCGGATATTCAAGCGAGGTTAGAAATCAAACAACGCGGCGTAGGGAGGCTGGCTTTGGGAGCACATGGCAATACACGAAATCAGGAAGTACAGGGTGACATGGGATGGGCGTCGTTCGAGAGCAGGGAAGCTAGCAGTAAAATAGTTTTTCAGGAGCGATTGAGAAAAATGGGGGAAAGCAGTGGGCTAGGAAAGTTTTCAAATACCTGTACATAAGTAATGTTGACACGAAATGGAGAAAGCGAACTAGAAATTTGACAATCAAATATCTGTACAGCAGTAGGGGGACAATTCAGCAAGAAACAGAGAGACCTCTGTGGAAAATAGGGATGCTGACGAAATCGACACTGGGAACATACAGGATCTTTAAGCAGGAAATTGCCAAAGAAAATATCTATGATAATTGTAGCGGAAGCTCTTTGTTGTTTGAGGCCAGGACAGGAGTTTTGTGGATCACGACATATAGAGTCAGGTACCACAAGAGAGACACGTTGGGCGTTGCGTGCGGAGAGGAGGAGGAAAGGGCTGAACACTTGATACTTTTCTGTAAAGGGCTTCACACTACAGTGGAAAGCGGCGCGGCTGATATATCCAAGGCATTCTTGTTTAAGGACAGGAGAGAGAGAGAGAGAGAGGGAGAGAGAACAACTTTATTGAAAATGCCTGCAGAATCGGTTAGGCTCCCTCCACGCAGGGAGGACAAGCTTTTACTGCGACGCGGCCACTATGTGAAGACAGTGAAGGGAAAGTAGATTCTAAGCGCGTAGAAGTAACCAAGCGAATGTTATCTGATTGTTGGCTAAAATCAAGACAAGGGTAATATTTCATAACTCATGGCTAGGTGGCTTGAGCCACCGCCCGATTTAAAGTGTTTAACCTTATCCATTCATCCATCCGTCCACTACGCTTATCCATACGCGAACGGTTTGCTAAAACATTGCCCCTCCGCTGCGCTCATGCTCAGCGGGTTAGTGTAAGTGGAGCGGATGGTAAAACCGGTCAGCTAAAACTATATACATCAGCATGTCGAAAGGTAACTGAAATGAACACGATAATAGTCCTAAAAAGCAGTTATTAGTTACCGACGTATTAAAGGTGGCGCTTTTAAACACTGCACATCCACCTCTTCTTTCAACCATCATAACAATCACCGCTTATGCCATGACGCAATAAAAAGAAAATTATGTGGCAGGTGCGCAATTTTTATGATGTGTTATGAAGTGTTCTTATGATGCGATGTGTGTAAATGCGAGCGCACGTATAAGTGGCTGATGGCGTCTGTTGCCATGTAGCGCTCACAGCGCGGTGGTGTCCACCGACAAACTGGGGCATTTCTGCGCCTTACCTTTTCTCAAAAGCAGCGGAATAATTATGCTCCGTTGATTTTGAGGAAAGGAAATGCCCATAACTAGATTCCCGGGTCAGTGGACACCTCAACAAGGTTTCTATCAGCACGTGGCGGTAGGGCCACCGGCAGCCTATTGCTCCGGAGGGTTGGTGGCGTCATTTGCGTGCCGCGTTTCGGCGACGGGTTTGTGCTGATGGCGAGGCTTCTCACCTCAACAGGGTTTTGAGGCACGTGGCGACCCGCCGCGGTGGCTCAGGGCACTCAGCTATCGAGCCCGTGTACCATGGTTCTAACCCATCCACGACGGCGGCGTTTCGATGGAGGCGAAACACAAAAGCGACCGTGTGCGTGCGATGTCGGTGCACGTAAAAATCCGCATTTAAGGTAAGCATGTGCATCATAATCATAAAATCTCGACTTAACAGCCAGTACTGAAATAGGTATCATTACTGAAAGAATTTATCAGAATGCTCAGATCACATAAGCCGAAGAGCAGCTCGTGGACAGTTATTAGAAACACGCTTAGGCAACATGACGTGCACTGAACGACAAGCAAAACAGCCCGCTCTCCTGAGACAGTGACCGAACCTGGTTGAGTCAAAATTCCATTGCTTACCTTTAAGCCTTGCAAGCACAAATCTGGTATTAAGAAAACCTGCTCACTGCACGCAGAACTCTAATTTAAAATACCAGTTGCATCAAGGAACAGTTTTTCAGGCAAGTGAAGCCCCTTTTGAACAGAAGAAAAAGAAGGCTGGTGGTGGTGGTAGTGGTTTTATTAAAAATAATAGTAAAAAGGAAGGAAAAGATTTTTGCTAGCCCCGGCATCTGCCATCGATACTGAAGCACCTGAGCTGGGGCAGCGGAAATAAAGGACAGCAGGCAGAATGGAGAAATGAAATAAAAGAGGTGAGGGGACAGGAATAGAGGACAGGGGGAGAAGTAATATGTACAAACTATTTACACAATAAGTATTGTGTCCAGGTTGTGCGCGTGATTAGTTCATTTAAGAGGAATTAAATCACACACGCGCACAGCACTGTGTAGGTTACAACTGGAGTGGGGCGTCCAGTTATTAATCGTTCAAGGTAGAACTCGCGGAGCGTTCGGTCACGGCGTGTAACTACCTGGCGGAGAACAGACGGGACGTCAAGCCCATGTGTTCGAGGAATGCACAGAGGCTCACCAAAGTTCGCTCACGAGTGCGCGCAGTGCCCTGCGGCCACAATAGCGTCTTGATGGAGTCTGGTAGTATGCCCTGCGCCCTATAGGCCGCGAGCATATCGCGACGAGCATCGGCGAACGCGGAGCAGCGAAGGAGCAGATGTTCTAGTGTTTCCACTGCACCGCATCCGTCACACACATCACTCGTCGCGATTCCGTGACGCACCCGTCGTTCCCCGGGCCACACGCAGCCAATGCGCGCGCGGAGGATCATTGCACGTTGCGACCGTGTAAGTGCGCGACAGCCGGTGACACAGTCGATGCGCTCACCTCCCGCGATGCGTGGGTCGGGGTGCTGGAGAAAGGCTAGGGCGCCCGTGTTCTGTGCGGTGTCAGTGCACGTTAAAGATCCTCAGGTGGTCGAAATTATTCCGGAGCCCTCCACTACGGCACCTCTTTGTTCCTTTCTTCTTTCTCTCCCTCCTTTATCCCTTCCCTTAAGGTGCGGTTCAAGTTTCCGCCGATATCTGAGATAGATACTGCGCCATTTCCTTTCCCCAAAAACCAATTATATATATAACAATTATACAGCCAGCGAGCCATTTCGGCTCGTCGCGCCGTATGCCGTATGTCGTATGCCGCATGCCGTGGCCGGCCTTGAGCCGCCGTTGCCTAGCAACACCGCAGCCGTGCTGCAACAGATGGCGCCGCCGTCGACGCCACTGCCGTCGCCACTCGCTCTACCAGATGCGCTCCGTTGGGGTAGAGGGAGAGGAGGTGTCGCCTCGTGGTGGGTATATAAAAATTAATGTGGACTAGCTCAGCTATTCCAGTATATACAAAGCGAAAGATGTCGGCGTTCACTGTGTTCATTGGCGTTGGCGTTGGCAATGTTCTAGTCGGCGATGGCTTTGAGGAAAGGAAGGGCGCATAACTGGCTACCTCGATATGCGGACGCCTCATTCGTGCTTTGATACATGTGGCGCTAGTGAGAGAGAGATGTGGCCTGAATGCATTAGCGCTGACAGCGTTGTGGCTGACATGCGGCACTGCAGCAATTGCTAGGCCGCAGCGTTCATTTGGTGATCAATCTCTCGCGATCAACCATTTACTGCATGCCACCTCCCAGGCTGACAGGGAGGGCGCGCTGCCCATCCAGTGTGCGGAACGCAATCAAAGCACGCTTTGGCAGTTGGACACCAACGCCACGTACATGAAAGCGAGTTTGAAATCTCCACTGACCCATGGAGCCGGTTGTGCGCCGTTCGTGAAAATGAACGGCCTTTTCAAAGTTGTCAATGCCAATGAACGCAGTCGGCTCACTTGTTCTGTTTGATTTTTCAGGAAAGGAAATGGCAAAGTAAACATCTCACATATCTCGATGGACACCCGAACCGCGCCGTAAAGGAAGGAATAAAGGAGAGGGGGAAAGAAGAAAGAGAAAACTGAAAATTGAAAGTTGGTTTAGGAGGAAAGGTGGTGGCAGTGGTGGTAAACTTTAATGAATATTGAGCCATATCTAAACTATTCCTGGGTTGGCTCTTGGTCGCGTGAAGTGGCCGGCAGTTGGTGACGTCCGGCGACTTCCAAAGCCTAGCCCACCAGCTGCTTTTGGACAGCTGGGTCGGAGCTGGACACCGCGTCCTTCCATCGCTCGAGGTCAGTGAGTTGCCACTCTGATGGCGGCTGGAACTCAGAGCATATGTATATTATGTGATGGAAATCAGCTCTTGGTGCTCCGCATAGGGTACACTCTGGAGAGAATTTCCCTGGGTGCATTAGTGCTAAAAGGGCGGGGGAGAGAAAAGTGCGAGATTGTAGCTGGCGCCACGTCACCTGCTCTAATTTAGTGAGTGATTTGTGAGGCGGATGATAGTGGAGTCGTTGATCTCTGTAGTGGAGTGAAATTTCGTGGTATGTGATCATTCGGTCACGGGCGCTCCCTGGCTCGGCGGCTTGCCCTGCTCGGTTGACGTACGCTCGAGCGGTGTCATGGGTGGCTTCGTTGCCTGGATGGCCCGCATGGTGGTGGTGGTGAAAAGCCTTTATTTAATTAAAGGGGTGGGGCTCTTTAAAGAGCCCCGCAATGGGTGGAGTCCTTATTCCGGGACCCCATTGGTCGAAGCCGCCAGCTTAGCCCTCTTGACCAAACCCTTTTGGGACTGAAGGTACTGAACAGCCAAGCAGGGCCGCCTCCCATTCCTCTCTGGTAGGGTTGGGGTGGGGGGAGAGAGCTTAGTTGCGCTGGCAAGCCCAAACCATGTGGTAGGTGTCAGCCACCTCCCCACAGTGTTCGCACCTGCCAGTGAACGCGGGATCGAAGTGTTTTAGTACTGCCGGGCACAGCATTGTGTTCGTGAATAATCGGAGTAGAACGCGTTCGTTTGCTTTCCCCAGTCCCTTTGCAGGGGCCGGGTAGAGGCGATGCCTATCCTTATAATAGGATGTGATAACTTTGAAGGAGAGTAAGTAGCTACCTTCAGGTTCCACGTGCTCAGGAGACAATAGGAGCGCCCGGTGAATGAGTGCTCAGGCCGCCGCGTCTGCAGCTTCGTTTCCTGCTAGGCCCTGATGGCCCGGAGTCCAAACCAGGCAGCGGGGTGTAGGATCGGTATCCCGGCTGCAGTTCCTTAGTATTCGTTCAGCTAGTGGAGTTATCCAGCCAGCCTCATAATTACGACATGCCGAACGCGAGTCTGTTATTATGTGTTTGGATTTTGAATCAGAAGCAGCTAGGGCGATGGCAACCTCTTCAGCTTGTGTTGTGCCTGGGGCTCGAAAGGAAAGCCCATCCACCTGCATTTCTTGATGTATGACCGCGGCCGTGTACCACCCCAGTGGGTAGGCCCAGCTACATCTACGTAAAAGACACCATGTTTGTTGCCATAGTGGTGCGCTAAGGCTTCCGCCCTAGCCTGACGACGACCACTATGATCCTCCTTGTCCATCTTAGTGGGGAGGGGTCGAACTCTGACGGCGCGTCTCCAGAGTTCGGGCACTCGGACCCGCTCCTGAATGTGAAAATCATGTTGGATGTGAATACGGGCTAGCAAGTGCCGACCCGACTTCGTTTGGGCTAGCCTCGTGTATTGATTTGTGAGATGGGCTTTCTTGAGTTCCTGAAAAGTGTTCACCACTCCCAATGCAAGAAATCTCGCATTGGAGGTGGACACAGGAAGGTCAAGTGCCCTCTTCATCATTTTGCGGAGTATTACCTCAACTTTGTCTTCGTCGTGCTTCCGCAAGGGTAGATAAGGGACCGAATAGAGGATTCGGCTGATTACGATAGCATGGGCCAGCCACACGGCATCCCTGCTTCGCAAACCCCCTCTCTTGTTGGAGACACGACGGACCATACGGCCTACTTGGTCTCCAACTTTGCGGAGTTTGTGCAATGTTGTGTCTACTCTTCTTTGGCTATGGATGAAGAGCCCGAGTATTCGAATCTCTTTGGCCTAGTGTATGGGGCCACTTGTTAAGGAGAGATGTATTTGGGTAGTGTCCTTAGGGGATGCCCTAAGGTGCACAAATTCATACTTGTTGGGTGCGCATTGGAGACCACTGTGCCCTGTGTAGCGATCCACTACGTGAGCGGCTGTTTGCAGGCATTCCTCCATGCGCCCTAAGTTTCCCTCTGTGGCCCAGATTGTGATATCATCGGCATACAGCGCATGCCGTATGCCTTCGATACCATTCAACTTGTCTGGGAGATGCAGCATCGCCAAATTAAAGAGTAAGGGGGATAGCACCGCGCCTTGTGGTGCCCCCCGCGTACCCATTTGATACGGACCAAATTCTTCCTCTTGTATTCTGATTAGAGCGGGTCGATCGGTCAGGAAGTCTTTGATATAGTTGAAAGTGTTGCGGCCACAGTTGGTTTCATTGAGGTTTCTCAGTATGACGCTGTGTTTGATGTTGTCGAAGGCTCCTTTCAAGTCCAAGGCCAGGACGACCTTGTCATTGTGTGGGTGTTCGACTGGTTGTATTATGTATCTGTTGAGTTGGAGGAGTACGTCCTGTGCCGACTTATGTGGGCGAAAGCCGAACATAGTGTCTGGAAATGTGTTTCGTTGCTCCAAGTATTCAGAGCGCGGGGACCCATATGAGTTGAATGCGCCTAGTGGGGGGCTGAGAGGAGTTGAGAATTTTATGGGCGACGGCATGCGTCCGCTCTTTTGCAAAGTTTCTGATCGCGGTTTTTGAGTGACTAAGTACGAGTGTGGCAGTGGTGGAGGAGATCGCAAGGGCAATTGCAGCTCCTTCAGCTTCTAGCGAGGTATGCGTTAGGACCGA
Source organism: Amblyomma americanum (assembly GCA_030143305.2). Lineage (NCBI taxonomy): Eukaryota > Metazoa > Arthropoda > Arachnida > Ixodida > Ixodidae > Amblyomma > Amblyomma americanum. Next base: position 40,504 of record JARKHS020020992.1, read on the forward strand.
TGCAACTGCTAGAGGTGAAAGATTGTGGCCGATTACGGAAATGGCAAAGGTGGGCTGAGTGGTGTCTTCCGCGGCATCTACGTAGACAGCCTCCGTGTGTTCGTTATAATGTTTTTGTAGTGCCTGGGCTCTTGCTGCGCGTCGCGCTTGGTGGTGGACTGGGTGCATCTTTTTTGGGAGTGGATGTACTGTTAGAAGGAGGAAAGGCGCGGCGCTGCGCATCGGCGGAACACCTGTGGCTTGGTGCTACTAGCGGCGCATGCGCAGTAGCGACAAGGGAGCGAGAAAGAGAGGAATATCCGCGGCGAGGCGCGCGTTGTGACGTCATATTCTTCCTCGGAGCACCGCCACGGTGAAATCGCAAGATCGCGGCCACTAATGCTTTCGCTTTAATATATGCGCTTCGCCTCAGTGTATTGTAGTCGTTGCGGAGAGCGCGAAAAAGACGCAACAACGACAGAACGAAGCGAGGAAGAGACAATGCGCTCAAGAGACGCCAGAATAACGCGCCGCACGACTTGAGAATCGTTTAAACGAAGATGCAGATAGAAGAAGTCGTGCCACGTCCCGGAGTGACAAACTGCGGAGGAGACCGGTTTGAGTTCTCGAGAGCGTGAGAATGAGACGCTGCGTAGACGACGTGCCGGGGAAACGAAGCTTACGCAATTCAACTAGGGTTAACCAGAGCTAAACCACAGCCGATTTTTTTTCTTTTCGTATGTGGTGATGAGGACGCCGGCAGCTTATTGATGGCTGCTGGCGGGGTTTTGGCACAGCGAGCCAGGTAACGATGTTGCATTAAAATATCTCTCCTGCTGGTGCGCTTAGCAATTTCCTTATGCCTCGCAATTTCTGCAGCTTTATGTTCCCCGTGGCCTTCTCAGCGCAGCTGCATTAACGTTTGTTTACCGTGCACGTCTCGCCTCGGTTGATCAGTAACAAACGTTGGGCTCCTGAGCACGGGGGCGTCAGAAAAAATTCCGGCCGCGGCAGCCGCGTTTCACCAAAAGCGAAATCCTAAACACGCCCCTGTGCTGATCGAGCTATGCCAATGCACGCTGAAGAACCACGCGAATCTGGAGACCCCTGCTACGGGGCCTCTTTCTCTCTTCCTCATTTAGCCCCATCGCCCACGGAGCACCTGAGCCCTTCACCGAGATACGACAAAATTACCGTGCGCATTTCCATTCGTCAGAATCAATTTATCAGAACGTTCGCAACGTCGAGGTTACTAAGGCACGGCGGCGGACCCAAGGCTCGCTTTGTTCCTGGCTCACTTTGTATGTGAACACTTGAAATACGCAGTGCGAAAATGCAAAAGCAGCCCGCGGAACGTAACGCGTTACAGCTGCCGCTGTGTCCCCTAAATAGCCTATAACAAAGCTGTTACAGCTCTCGCTGTGCAAAAAAAGGCTTAGGCTGGAGATTAGCTCAGCTATTTCAGGATATACAAAGCGAAAGCTGTCGACGTTCATTGTATTTATTGGCGTTGGCGTTGATAACGTTCCAGACCGACAATTTTCAAGAAAGGAAGCGCGCATAACTGGCTCCCTGGGTCAGTGGACGCTTCAATCACGCTTGGAGGTACGTGGCGTTGGCGAGAGAAAGTTGTGGGCTCAATGCATTAGAGCTGACAACCTTGTGGCAGACACGAGACATCGCGGCAATACGCCGCAGTGTTGATTGCGTGACCAACCTCATGCGATCAACCATTTATTTAACTAACTCCTGCCAGCGTGGGACGGTGGGTGCGCCGCATGTCCAGTGTGCGGAACGCACTAAAATTACAGACTCCAAGCCGCGTCTTCTCGGATAGATCACGTGATCAGGAAGCAGCCACTCCGGGGCTGTGGAGCCCTGACGCAGCAAAGTCACGTGATGCGCTGTTATGGCAGCGGTACAGCAAGGAAATTCACGGTCAAACGTGTGGCGACGGCGAAATCACTCCGACGATAGTAGTTAACGCTTTCGCTTTCAAAAACCTCGCTTGTCTTCTCAGCGGAGCTGTAAAAACGCTTGTGACACGCCGCGTTGCTCAGTATTTGCGGCGCTGGACCTGCACCTGAACACGAGCACACGGGACCAAATTCCGGCGGGAGCGGCAGCATTTAGATGAAGGTGAAATCCTAAAGATGCCCGTTCGCTGCGCTATGCCAGTGTACGTTAACGAACCCCAGGTGGCCGTAACTAATCCAAACTCCTCTCCTATGGGGCCTATTAGCCCTCATCACCACGGTGCAGTTAGGGGTACACCGAGACATGAGAGAATTAACGTCCATTTCCGTTCGTCAAAATCAATTTATTGTAAGAATCGCGAGATCGAAGTCACGCTGCAATGGGCCCAAGCCTTGGACAAATCTGCTCTCAGGCTCAAGAGAGTAATGGGTGTCCAGGACGACGCACTGTAGGTTGGGTGCCGGTCCAACGATGAAAGACGGCGGAAAACGAGTTTCAGAGTGCGTTCCGTCGTACTACACTCGAATCTCGTGGATGCAGGGGTGTTGTCTCGGCAGCCAGGCCATGAGCATCTCACCGTCGTTTCGGTCGTACTACTATCGAACCTCGTGGATGCAGGGGTGTTGTCTCGGAAGCCAGGCCATGGGAATCTCGCCGTCGTTTCCGTTGCCAAAATCGTGATACCAGGCACTGCAATCATCGGGGTGGTAATAGGAACGCACGTCGCCCTGCTAAAACTCTCAAACTACAGCCTTGTGGCCCGCAAAGCCGTGTTCCCCGAGGCAAGGTGGTCGATAAGCCAGCATTCCATGAACGCGTCCGCGGAGCAGGAGCGTTCGGTGCTAAGGCCACGTAGCAAGCATTCCAGGCTCCATCGCCAACGGGAATGGCCTTCGTCGCCCGCTCCTGTTCTTCGCTTTAGGATCCGTAACACAGCGTTCATGCTGGCAGCCAGAGCGCGACGCGTAGAAGGTCTGTTTCTTCCACTTGGACGAAGACGTAATGTTGGTACTCACGCTGTGCATGCAGAAAGCGTCCGAGGTTCTTCTGGTAACACGAGCTCCAATTTCTGGATCTTCAGATGCGTCCCCGCTGATCCCACAGAAAGCACACTATCTGTTCAAACGCAAGAGAGTCCTCCGTTGTCAGAGTATTTGGAAGAGTAACCGACCAAACGAAGCCTTTCACGCATACTGCCACGCTTCCGAACACGACAGCTGCCACCACCAATTTCTTCTGGCTTCGTCTTGGCTTGTCTCCAGGGCAGTCTCTTAAAACTTCAGACTAAATGTGAAAGTTCTTGTTTCGGTTTTTTCAGTTAAATCTGAACTGTAAATTGTGTGGTTTAACATCCCGAAGCGACACAGGGGCTATGAGGGACGCCGTAGCTGATGACTTCGAAATTATTAAACCGTGTGGAGTTTTTTAAAGTGCGCCAACTTCACCCAGTACATGGGCGCTTTTCGCGTTTCGCTAATCTGAGGGTGTCGCGGCCAGAATAGGACCGCTACCGTTTTCGTGTTTTTATTTTTCAGGAAGCAAAACAAAGAAAAACGACGTTAGTTAAGAAAGAAAACAGAACTTTTAACGTTCGATTTAGTCAGTGTATTAATTCTACATTTTACTATAAACTCATCGGGAATAAAGACCGAATTCTCACATGCCGTAATCAGCAATAATAATTATAATAACACTAATAATTAACTGCTTGTTACGAGCGTAGGCAAAGGGCAGCAACTGCTTCACTCTTCGAAGACACTGAACTGCGCTATGAAGGAAGAAATGGAGGGATTGAAAAAAGAGGCAAAAAGACGCCATCACCTCTGTAGAATTGACCATCATAGATGTATTAAATGCTCTAACACATGGCGTGCCACTTCTGACCAAGAAACACGCGGGCTGTAAACTTTGAGAATGTGGAAAGTAGTAGTATCTACGTTAACTTATTGAATGTCTTATAGCCTAGGGGAGGAGCCCGTACTGAGATGGTAAGATGTCTTGTATATTCAGTGCTTCAACTCAGGATACTACAGCATACACATAATAAAAATTGGTTTTGGGGGAAATGAAATGGCGCAGTATCTGTCTCATATACCGGCGGACACCTGAACCGCGCCGTGAGGGAAGGGATAAAGGAGGGAAAGAAAGAAAAAAGGAAGAAATAGGTGCCGTAGTGGAGGGCTCAGGAATAATTTCGACTACTTGGGGACCTTTAACGGGCGCTGACATCGCACAGCACACGGGAGCCTTATCGTTTTGCCTCCATAAAAACGCAGCCGCCGCGGTCGGGTCCGAACCCGGGAACTCCGGATCAGTAGCCGAGTGCCCTATCCACTGAGCCACCGCGGCGGGTTACAGCATACACAGTTCTGTTGACCGAGGACGCAAGAGCGGGCAGTGCTGGAAAGAATAAATAGGAGTGCAGTGCGCAACATCGTGGCTTTGCTAAACGTCCCGATGCTCCAAGAGTGCACGACTGAACACAATGACTGGGCTAAACGAACAGAGAGAGGGAACAAGACTTTTAAGAACAAAAATGGGTTGGGCCCGTTGCAGCGGCACACAATGAGATGACAGCACAAACACCGAAAATGTAAGACCACTTCCCCACTACCGTGGCATACCTAGGAGACTAAACTATTCAGTAAGAAGAAGCAGACAGCTACTACTTCGGTTTCTATGCCCAGGAACCTGCATAGCATGTAGGGGTGCGTGTATCTTGTATAGGGGCTTCATAAATTCACCTTTAGTGTGCCGACGCACACTGCAGTAATTACCCAGACGTGATGGAGTTCCATGCTATCCGTGCCACTAAGAAGGCTATATAAACACTTAGCATACGTAAAAGAAGGCTATATTTTCACGGAGACCTTAACAGCCATTAAACAATTCAAAACTGCTACAAAGACACTAAGCCTCAGTCAGAAGCTACATGCATTCAATATGGATATGACGAGATGCGTCCAGACATATTGAATACAAGATGCTCATTGACCAGAAGAGAGCAGACGCGCTTACACTCCAACGTCAAAACACGAATGCCTCCTTCACAGCCTCCATTTCGACCTGTGCTCCGCTCTTTTCATCTTGCCGTCCTCTTTTGAAAAAAAGTTCACTAGCCCTTATTTCCCTGCGCAGTTTCCTTCTGCATCATAACCTAAGGAGATTGGACATAAGTGCTGGGGCGGCTCTTATATACATCGTCGGTGACGTGGCGGTAGGACTCTCAAGAAGATGCAGTACCCATCATACGCCCAAAATGTTCCACGCCGGCAGCTCATGCGGACGTTCGCAATTTTTTGCAGACCATTGCAGGAGTTTGGACTTACGGATACATGGCAGAAAGACACCTCTATGTGGTCGACAAACAGCATTAAGAACCGGAGCCTGCTTAGGTTTCTAGACGATTATAGCCTCAGTTACCTTATTTAGCCTATCGACTACTCCATCTTATGCCCCATGGCAGGTGCTCGAACTAGTAACAAACTTTATTGCCCAATTGAGCAGGCGAAAGTCTTCGGCATAGGTATGCGGCGTCAGTCTAGGAGGCCGTGGGCCTTGGCCGTACGCTGCACCTTGTTCATCGGCATCAGCCGGACTTCTGGGTCGACTCTGGTTAGCTGGGGCCTTGCACTGCTCTGGCACATCGACGCTGGCTTGCTGTTTCACTCGATAGTCTTCGGGCAAAGCAATAGGTCTCTTATTAAGGAATGAGTCTGAGCTAGCTAGAAAACCACGTTTGAGGTAAAGCGCGCAGGAAGACGCGGGCTATAGTGAACACGACCGACAAGCTTTCATGCCTGCTGCTGTTGTCATCGAAAAGCAAAAAAAAAGTAATCTATTGGATATGGTTGCCCAGAAACAGGCGTGACGAATTTTACTGACGTGGCTGCGTGACAGCAATGAAAGGAGCCTCTTTTTTCCACAGGTGTGGTTTCTTTACAAGCGATACGAAAAGGAAGGAAAATAAACAGTTACTCGGGAAAAAAGCCGGGCCTCTCCCCGAGCACCTCTCTGTATATATAGCTAATTATATGCTTTTCATCACCACCACCACCAGCAAAACCTTTCGTTCGCGTCATGCAACCACGGCTTCGATGGTTTCTGACGCAAAGAAGATAGGTTTAGCGCCAGGATATTCGTAGTGAGCTGGCGCGAAGAAGTAGAGGGAGGAGTTATTATGCATTCGTGACATTAATATAAAACAAATTATAAATTGAACAAAACGCTGCTACGAGAGCTTCGCATACTCGCTTACCCGCAGCACGCCCGAACGCGACAGAGCGTTGCAGCGCTGCCACGGAATCCACGGGACGCCATCGCCCGTTAGGCGTGACACCTTGCCCTTTGGAGAAATCGCTCGAAGTCTCTACGAGGCGTCTGAAAATAGCCCATCCACCACGGTGGCTCAGTGGTTAGGGCGCTCAGCTACTGATCCGGAGTACCCGGGTTCGAACCCGACCGCGGCGGCCGCGTTTGGATGGAGGTGAAACACAGGCGCCCGTGTGCTGTGCCATGTCAGCGCACGTTAAAGATCCCCAGGTTGTTGTTGTTGTTGTTGTTGTTGTTGTTGTTGTTGTTGTTGTTGTTGTTGTTGTTGTTGTTGTTGTTGTTGTTGTTGTTGTTGTTGTTGTTGTTGTTGTTGTTGTTGTTGTTGTTGTTGTTGTTGTTGTTGTTGTTGTTGTTTTGGTCACGTGGCACATACCCACGACGGGGGATTGACCAGGGTTCAGTGGGGAGGCCCCATAGAGTAGGGTAAACTGAATCAAGCTAATCATTGTGCCCTGGGTGAAATTTCAGCGTAATTTAAGAGAAAAGGAAGAAACAAAATATCGGGAGAGAATATCTGAGAATTAAATAGGTAAGAAATGAAAATACCCAAACGCTCTTTTGAATGCGGAAATTTTGGGAACAATTAGCAAGGGAATCTGCCGGTAGCTGTTATATAATTGTGGAGGTATTCGCAAACTTGATGCAATGCAAAACCCCTAACGCTCGCGCCGAAAGAGAGGAGAAGGGGAACCGACATGGTGAAACCCAACTTCGTAATAGGAATTTCTAGGTGTGCTCTCATCTGATGTGCAAACCTCCGGCAAGAGAGTAAGAAATGCTCCAATGTCTCTACTTCACCACGAGCCGTACAAAGGTTTGTCGGACTGCACCCGTATCTATATAAGTAAAGATTTAAAAGGGGAATCCTGCACCGCATGAGTGTCATCGCTGTCTCGCACTGCCGGGTTTTACAGGCACGAGTCTTCCATGGGTACATGAGATGTTGTTAGTCGACAGTAGAGAGTAAGCGATTGTTGCACGCGGCGGTTATAAACTGAAAACGCTGAAATCGAGTCATAGCGAAAGGATTACGGACGCTACAGGCAACTGGTGCATTTAGAGCTGATTTTGCCAAAAAGTCTGCTGCTTCATTTTGTAAATTACCGCAGTGGCCTGGTATCCAAACGAAGCGCACCTCTCTCACCCATCCAGGAATAAAAACGTTTAGTGAGCGTCTCAAAAAAGCGTCTCGTGTGGACTGCAGCGCCAGAAAAATAATAATTGGTTTTTTGGGGAAAGGAAATGGCGCAGTATCTGTCTCATATATCTTTGGACACCTGAACCGCGCCGTAAGGGAAGGGATAAAGGAGGGAGTGAAAGAAGAAAGAGAAATAGGTGCCGTAGTGGAGGGCTCCGGCATAATTTCGACCACCTAGGGATCTTTAACGTGCACTGACATCGCACAGCACACGGAAATAAAGAGACAATCGGAGAGAAATATCACTTGCGAAACAAGTGTGGGAATTTCCAAAGCGCCCAGCCCCAGAGCCATAAACTCTGCTAGAAATATGGTTCTGTAATCCGGGACTCTAACCGAAAAGCTCCACGAGAGAGAATCTGAAAAAAATATCAACCCCTGCCTTCCTGTCGGCCCCGGAGGCATCTGTAGCAATTACAGTATGTTGTGGGTACTGGGCAAGGTGATCAATGAGGATTCCAGTTAATGTCCTTGCAGGCAGATTTAACCAAGGTGGTTAAAGATTTCCAGGCGCCACTACGGCACCTTTTCTTCTTTTCTTCTCTCAGTCCCTCCTCTATCACTTCCCTTACGGCGCGGTTCAGGTGCCCGCCGAGATGTGAGACAGATACTGCGCCTTTTCTTTTCCCAACAACCCGCAACAACTGCCACTCGGAGAGATCTCGAACGATGTGCAGCGCCACTGCTACCTGAGTTGACCATTCTGCGTCTCCGCTGTAATTGTGATTTTAGAGGAAAGCCTCAGTCACTGTGTCACTTATCGGTGGACAGCTCAACCGCACCGTGAGGGAAGGGATAAAGTTTTAGTGAAAGATGAAAGGCATAAAGAGAGACCGTAATGGAAGTCTGCGTCCCCGTCGGAGTCCCATTCGTTGACCACAACAGCAAACAGCACACAGACGCGTATATCGCAGGCGCTAGGAAGATACTAGTTCCACGACATCGCAATGGTTGCCACCCGCTCAAAACATCGTGCACACAGGTCCAGTCGCCGCTGCCTGCCCGTCTGAAGCCCGAAGAGGTCGCGAAGGATTGCATCCACGCTGCCGCCCGCAGAGGTGAAACCATCGTGTTATTACCGGGCTCCGCATTCGGACCAGTAGTTGAGGTCTTCAAAGGTTCCGTCTGCCGGTCCTCAAAATTCAAGTCAAAAACCGCTGTGCGATGTCAGTGCACGTTAAAGGACCCCAGGTAGCCGAAATTGCCGAGGCCATCCACTACGACGTTCCTCATAGCCTCAGTCGCTTTCGAACGACGAACTAAGGCCTAATCTCAAAAGACCCTACAGAGGATCGCTCAAGCTTTCCAGGGCAGCGACGAGGAACTCATGACCATATTAAAAAAATCAGCACGTAAACACCTCACAGGATATACCCACGCCAGATGGGTATTCAGGGTCGGACAATGGTCACATGGATAGGGTCTTTACCGTAGCGGAGGTTAGAGCTGCTCTTAATCAAATCAACACCGCCTCGGCAGAGGTGGACGATCGCACCACCAATAAAACGTTGCGCAACTTAGTGGACAAATCAGTAGACGCCCTTACGGACTTCTTCAACAGATACCGGACTGAAGGCAGCATTCCCGACGAATGGGAGCACGCTAAAACCATTCTCATTCCTATACCGGGAAAAATACTCGAGATTGGGAACCTCCGCCCAATTTCGCTAACGCATACTGACAACACGGAAACAATCCGCCGGCTACGCGTCTCGGCGCATCGGCTAGGCGGCCTGGTGAGGCGCATTGCTATAGTATACCCGCCGCAGGGGCATGAGCTAAGCCGACCTTTACAGGATCATACAATCAGTCATAAAAACTCCAATCACGTACGTCTGCCCGTACTATCATCTGCGTCGCAGGGACGAAGAGGCCCTTAATAGCATCATTAGAACAGCATACAAGGCGGCCTTTGACCTGCCGGCATACGCCAACTCAGATCGACTGCTGCAGTTGGGAATTGTTAACACGCTCTCTGAGCTAATCGAAGCCCATAAGACGGCACAAGTTACTCGCTTGTCGCGCACTGTTGCGCGATGCATAATTCTCGACAAACTCCACACCCACCCCGTTGAGGAGGTATACGTGCGACATCACATTTATCAGTCGACATTACTAGTAGACTAGTTGTTAAACCAGTCGCCAAGAACATGCTGCCAGGCAGACTCGACGCTCGCAGGGAAGCAAGGCGCAGGCCCTTGAGGAACAGTACGAGAACCGACGACGAGCAGCGTACGTGGATGCAGCTCAACACATAAAAGGCGGAACATACGTGGCATGTATAGCCACTCCAAAGTCAGCCCTCGTCAACGCCACAACCTTTCACGCTAGCTCTATACGCGAGGCAGAGGAAGTAACTATCGCACTGGCCTTCGCGGATCCCCGCACCAATCTATATATTCTAAGCGACTCTTAGAGCGCATTCAAAACTTCGCGGAAAAGTCGGTAAGTGCGCTCCCATTTGCGAATTCTACGCAACCGAACTCTCTATCGCAACATTGATCTCGTATGGGTTCCGGCACACGCGGGTAACTCCGGAAACGAGAGGGTTGACCGTGTAGCCATATGTTTGACCAACCTGGGGCGGGAGACCGCTCGGGAACGGACGTCCCAGCCGAGGCGCCTCGCTCGTACGCGGCGATTACAAACTTTTATCGCTAACATGCACCTACCCCGCCCCTCATCTCGACCTGGACAGGGCGCATGCCACGACATTCAGACGCCTACAAACAAAAGCCATTCTTAGCCCCTACTGATTATGTTTAATCACCAACGGTGAATATGACCCTCCATGTCCGCACTGCTGTGGCGGGGCGCACGCCACCCAAGACCATATTTTATGGGAATGCGCTAGCAAATCGCCTCTGACGACACTCTTGCCAGCTCCTTCGGCGGAGGAATAGGACAAGCAATTAGCCAGTTCAACAAAAACAACGCAGCTGGCCCTCATTACGCGAGTTCAAGGGGTCACCCCCGACTGAAGGCCACTGTGGACTTGCCCCTGTCCCAACTAATCGCTTCCATTTTGTGGCAATAAAGTTGTAACCACAACCACCTCCATAAACCCAAACTTATCGGAACATTGTCACTCTACCTACCACACTATAGCGCAAGCTATTCGCATTTGCTTTCTTCACTACAAAAGAGATGCCACTGCGTTCCACAGCTCAAGGCAGTCGATTGAAAACCTTTATAATGTAAAATGAGATTTTTTTCCGGTCCCGTTTCAAAATTTGCATACTCATAATTGCTCATGTACGCATCACTACACAAAGACACTAACGAAGTCAAAGATCACAACGCATTTTCTAGGTCCACTTTTGTTTCATTTCGAACCGGACGCGGTGGCTCAGTGGCTAGCGCGCTTGGTTACTGATCCGGAGTACCCGGGATCGAACTCGACAGCGGCGGCCGCATTTCGATGAAGGCCAAACGCTAAGGCGCCCATGTGCTGTGCGTGCCAGTGAACGTTAAAGATCCCCAGGTGGCCGAAATTATTAAAGGGAAAGCGTTACTGGCCGCAGATTGAGCAGTTTCGCGATTCCTGGAACCCGCCGCGGTGGCTCAGTCGTTAGGGCGCTCGACTACTGATCCGGAGTTCCCGGGTTCGGACACGACCGCGGCGGCTGCGTTTTTATGGACGAAAAACGCTAAGGCGCCCGTCCTTTATCCCTTCCCTTACGGCGCGGTTCAGGTGTCCAACGATATATGAGACAGATACTGCGCCATTTACTTTCCCCCAAAAACCAATATATATATATATATATATATATATATATATATATATATATATATATATATATATATATATATATATATATATATATATATAGATAGATAGATAGATAGATAGATAGATAGATAGATAGATAGATAGATAGATAGATAGATAGATAGATAGATAGATGGATAGATAGATAGATAGATGGATAGATGGATAGATAGATAGATAGATAGATGGATAGATGGATAGATAGATAGATAGATAGATAGATAGATAGATAGATAGATAGATAGATAGATAGATAGATAGATAGATAGATAGATAGATAGATAGATAGATAGATAGATAGATAGATAGATAGATAGATAGATAGATAGATAGATAGATAGATAGATAGATAGATAGATAGATAGATAGATAGATAGATAGATAGATAGATAGATAGATAGATAGATAGATAGATAGATAGATAGATAGATAGATAGATAGATAGATAGATAGATAGATAGATAGATAGATAGATAGATAGATAGATAGATAGATAGATAGATAGATAGATAGATAGATAGATAGATAGATAGATAGATAGATAGATAGATAGATAGATAGATAGATAGATAGATAGATAGATAGATAGATAGATAGATAGATAGATAGATAGATAGATAGATAGATAGATAGATAGATAGATAGATAGATAGATAGATAGATAGATAGATAGATAGATAGATAGATAGATAGATAGATAGATAGATAGATAGATAGATAGATAGATAGATAGATAGATAGATAGATATGATATGATTCCTGCAGAGCTGTGTTGCGCATGCGCGAGGAGCCGTGACGACACACTGCGCATTACTCTCTCTCTCTCCCTAGTCACAACTACGCATGCGCCACCAGTAGCACCGAACGACAGGTGTTCCGCCGCTGCGCAGCGCCGCGCCTTTCCTCAATATGCAATTTTCAATTTTCAGTTTTCTCTTTCTTCTTTCCAACCCGCAGCGGTGGCTCAGTGTCCGGGTTCGAACTCGACCGCGGCGGCAGCGTTTCTATGGAGCCAAACGCAAAGGCACCCGTGTGCTGTCAGTGCACGTTAAAAATCCCCAGTTGGTCGAAATTATTCCGGAGACCTCCACCAAGCCACCACTTTCTTCCTTTCATCGTTCACTCCCTTCTTTATCCCTTCCCTTACGGCGCGGTTCAGGTGTCCGCCGAGACGTGAGACAAACTGCGCCACTTGCTTTCCCAGAAAAACAATTTCAATTTTTTGTAGTAGTTAGGGCGCTCGACTACTGATCCGGAGCTCCCGGGTTCGAACCCGACCGCGGCGGCTGCGTTTTTATGGACGAAAAACGCTAAGGCGCCCGTGTGCTGTGCGATGTCAGTGCACGTTAAAGATCCCCAGGTGGCCGAAATTATTCCGGAGCCCTCGACTACGGCCCCTACTTCTTCCTTTCTTCTTTCACTCCCTCTCTTATCCCTTCCCTTAAGGCGCGGCTCAGGTGTCCAACGATATATGAGGCAGATAATGCGCCATTTCCTTTCCCCAAAAAACCAATTATTATTATTATTCAATTTTTTGGCCCTGGGTCCCTTGGCTCGCAGCGAGACGCCAGGTGCGAGCAAAGCCCTAACGACTTGTCTTGTTGCTATAAAGTAACGACGTACCACGCAAATAAAAATCCCCATCGCCATCAGAAAAAGACTTGGATAGGACACTTAAGCTCCACCTGAAGGGTATGACGCGGTATCGTACGTAGTGGGTTAGGCTTTCCATTCTGTCTTTGACACCTTCCAATTCCCCTTTTACAATTTTTCGTTTCTTCACTTATTTAATTACGCATTATACCAATAAAGTTCAATGATTTCATTAATTAGTCATCGCCTATCACACACCAATCATCAATCACTAGAACCGCATATTACCATGAGACGATTTTTTTTACGCAGCCCACGATTTAGGTCAGCAGTTCAAATCTCTGCCTCGAGCTAGCTTTTAACTTAATTGCTAAGTTTAAGCTGCACGAAATGCTGAATCGTACTACACCATTCGCAGCATTCTGCGGCAAGCGGTTGCCATGATACGATTTTTTTATGCAGCCCCCGATTATTTCCGACACGCGGTGCTGAAAAAACGCCGACGACTTTTCGACCGAACGAGCTGTATACGCTGCCGCATATACACTTTTAGCTGACCGGTTTTACTGTCCGCTCCACGGCCGAGAGGAGCGGGCGCTGAAGTGCGCATGCGCGCCCGCTTAGCGCAGCGTCATGCCGTACGGAAACGTCTCAGGTTTTTCAGATAGTTCGAATTGGCTGCCTCCGGCTCCACGATCGCGTTTGGGAGCTATTCCAAATTCCACTGCATCGCCTCTTAAGGGCTCACTTCCGCGGCTACAGTCGTCGAAAGCGGTTCAAAATCGACATGAATTCCTGTTTGCAGTGCGGTGTAGTTACGGTGAATCTTTTAGAGCGTCAGTGTGCACATGTGGCGCGGGTTCCAGAAAAGGCCGCGGTCGCAGTCAGGCGCGTTTGAGGTTGCGTGCTGAGGAGAACCGCGTAGACCTCCTTACGGACTACTTTCGGGAATATGCATAACAAATATCAGAACGTAAGTCGCTGCCTTCACGCCCGTCTCAATTTATTTTGGTAATGAGTAGATGTTCGCACACTCATATCCAACGGGACTCAGTTCAACTCAACAGCCTGCAAACAATTTCAGCTCAGCAGATCATACCTTTACCTTCGGTTTACTCGCGACAAAGGGAATGTACATTGCCGTAGTCAGAATTATTGTGCGATTCCTAGGAACCAGGAAAAAAACTAAAATTGCGGCTGCAAGCGGCCATTTGCACGAACAAGACAGTGCGGCATTGGTCTGGATGGATCAAACTGCCGGTGCAAGTCGCATGTTCTTTAATTCAACTGTCTGGTCAGGCGTCCTTCAACTAAGCTCGTCCTCTTAACACTAGTAAATACCAGGGAAGCAACAACAGAAACATGAACTAAGAAGATAAATTTTGATTCGGTTTGTCAAAGCAGTTCAATTTGTCACCGCTAGATGGCGCCGCAAGTCCAAACTATTACGCTTATCCGTACGTGAACGGTTTGCTAAAATAGGACAAGTTGTCGGGCTAGTGGGTGGTGATCCATTCTTTTGTTGACAGCGCTTAAAAAACACGGACTGAGGACATAGAAGACATCAGCGGCTATGGCGTCGTCTTCTATGTCTTCTGTCCGTGTTTTTTAAGCGCTGTCAACAAAAGAAAGGTTTGCTAAAACGTTGCACCTCCGCTGCGCTCATGCTCAGCGGGTTAATGTAAGTGGAGCGGATCGTAAAACCAGTCAGCTAAAACTGTATACATCCGCATGCCGGAAGGTAACTGACAGCACCATGAGAATAGCCCTAATACAGCATTAATTAGCGACGTATTAAAGGTGGCGCTTTTAAACACTGCACATCAACCTTTTCTTTCAACCATCGTAACATACACCCCTTATGCCATTTGGCAATAAAAAGAAAATTACGGGGCAGGAACGCAATACTTATATGTTATGAAGTATTCTTATGATGCGATGTGTGTAAATGCGAGAGCAGGTGTAATTAATTGGCTCATTGGGTCGGTTGACATGTCGCGCTCAGAGCGCGGTGGCGTCCACCGACAAACTGGGGCAGTTCTGCGCCTTCCCTTTTCTCAAAAGCAGCGGAATAATTATGCTCCATTGATTTCGAGGAAAGCATAACTGGCTCCCCGGGTCAGTGGGCATCTCAACAAGGTTTCGATCAGTACGTGGTGGTGGGGACGCTGGCAGCCTATACCTCCATTCCATTCCATTCCAAAAACTTTTATTTCCATCCGAAATGGAGACCCCCTACTCCCTGCCCCTGGCGCGCAGGCCTAGGGGCAGGGGCCGGGGCCTCCGCGACTAGATGCAGGCAAAGAGTTGCGTCTCTTCGCAGCCTCTACCGCCAGATGGATGGCTTTCCTCTGCATGGCGGGGTCCGCGCTTTGCAGAAGTGTCTCCCAGGCTTCTCTACTATTTATTCCTTCATTGACCCCTGGGGAGTGTGTGCATTGCCAGATTATGTGGTCGAGGGTCCCCCTCTCCCCGCATTCCTTACATTTATCGTCTATGTCTTCGTCTTTCAGGACGTGTGATGCCCATACCGGATTTACGTAGTTTCCCGCCTGTAATCTGCGCCAAGTTGTTGCCTGTCTGTTTCCGAGCTCTTTGTCCGGTGGAGGGACAGTTCTTCGCTGTAATCTGTAGTTTTCTATTATCTCCGTGTATGTCTGTAGTCTCTCGTCAAGCTCCTTGCAATCGGGCGGCTCTGCTCTTGCCCGGAGGTAGAGATCTCGGGCTAAGAGGTGCGCCGCCTCGTTGCCTGGAACTGACGTGTGAGCTGGTGCCCATATGAGGCTAATTTTGTTATCAATTTTCCTTCCAACTAGTATTCGCACCGCTTCTGGTGCTACTCTGCCCCTTCCGTAATTGTAGATGGCTGTTTTGCTGTCGCTTATTATGTAACTTGCCTTGGTGCCTACGCGAGCAAGCGCTATTGCTACTTCTTCCGCTACCTCTGGATTGCGGCGGCGCATTGTTGCTGCCGAGATTGCTTTACCTTGGCCTTCTACTACCGAGGCTACTGCTGCTCCCAGTTTGCCGCTCGCCGCATCTGTGTATGCCACTGTCTCGCTGTTTACTTCGCTGAAGCGTTTGACTAGTGCTTCAGCTCTTTTTTCCCTCCTTTCCTTATTGAAGGTGGGATGCATGTTCTTGGGAAGCGGGTCAATCCTCAGCTGTTCCCTCATTTTTCTTGGAATATCCGGTTTCTTTTACATGCCTCTATCCGTCTGCAGTCCCACCATGCTTAGAATGGCCCTGTCTGTGTACGTTTGGCTGAGTCTTTCCTGCTGGGCGGTCCTTACTGCTTCGGCTGTTTCTTTCCATGTATTATGGATTCCCATGTCTAGGAGTCTTTCGGTGGAGGTGCTTATGGGTATTCCGAGTGCTCGTTTGTAGCATCTCCTGATTATTGAGTCCAATTTATCTCTTTCTGAGGCCCGGATGTTTAGATATGGTGTAGCGTAACTGAGTCGGCTGATGACGTATGCTTGTACCAGCTTAACTAGGCTCCTTTCCTTTAGCCCTCTTCCCTTGAGGGCTATTCTTCTGAATATCTCAGTCATCTGTGCTGCGTAGCCTTCGAATTTTTTTATGGTTTCGTCGTTGTATCCGTTACTTTGAATGAAAAGACCTAATATTCTTATTTTGTCTACTTTGGGTACTGGTTTGTTTCCGACCATGATGTTGAGATCGCTGTCTTTTTTCAGCCTTAATGATTTGGGGTTGTACATTAAGAGTTCTGATTTTTCTGGTGAGCAGGCAAGCCCCCTAGCTGCTACGTACTCTACCACTGTATCTGTAGCCGTTCGCAGCTTGTTCTCTATTTCTGCGTCGCTACCTTTGTTTATCCAGACGTTTATGTCGTCAGCATACATGCTGAAATTTAGGTTTTTTATTCTCCCAAGTTTAGCTGGGAGACCCCTCATTGCCAGATTGAAGAGGAGTGGGGTGAGTACCGATCCTTGTGGGGTACCTCTGTTTCCCAGCTCTATTTCTTCCGATTCCAAATCTTGGTATCTTATCTTTGCCGTCCTTTCTGTAAGGAAGTTCTTTATATAATTGTAGGTTCTGCCTCCTACGCATATTTCCTTGAGTTCTGTCAGGATTGCCTCGTGTTTGACATTGTCAAAAGCTTTCTTGAGGTCTAGACCTAGGATTGCTTTTATATCTCTCGATCGCGAGTCTATGATGTCGTGCTGGAGTCTCAATATCACATCCTGGGTGCTTAAACCCGGCCGGAATCCGACCATCTCATTCGGCCATAGTTCATTATCTTCCATGAATCGGGTTAGCCTCGTTTGGAATACATGTTCCATTAGTTTCCCTAAACACGACGTGAGGGAAATCGGCCTGAGGTTCTCAAGTTTAGGGGGCTTGCCCGGTTTGGGGATTAGTATGATGCTAGCTTCTTTCCATTGTTTCGGAAGTTCACCCTTCTCCCATACCTGCTGTACATATTCTGTTATAGCTGTGATCGACTCATCGTCTAGATTTCGCAGCATTTTGTTTGTTATTCCATCTGGTCCTGGGGCCGATTTCGTTTTAAGCCTGATTATTTCCGCTCTCACTTCCGCCTCCGTTATGGGTGCGTCTAGCTCCTCATTTGGGGGTCCCCCATATTCTGGTAGGCTGGTGCGAGTCACGTTTCCTATGTATGTTTGCTTGATTTCTTCCATGAAGCTCTCGTCTGTTCCGTCGTATTTATGTCGCGTCTTGGCTAGTCTTATGTTTGTCTGCGACCTGGATTGGGTTGGGTCTAGTAAGTGTCTTAGAATGTTCCATGTTTTTGCTAGGCTCATGCCTTTTGCCATGTCGTCGCATTTGCTGCACCAATTTTGTTCGCATAGTTGTAGTGCGTATTTTTCGATTTCTCGATTTAATCTGGCTATTCTTATTTTTAGATTCCGGTTCTATTTCTGTCTTTCGAGCCGGTTTTCTAGACTACTTTTTGCCTCCCACATGTGCGGTAGTTTGTTGCCGGCTATGAGTGGGGCGTCTGGGCCTTCTAGAGTTACGGTTGCTTCGGCGGCATGTCTTTTGAGTGTGTCTGTCCACTCTCCTATGTCCGTGATGGTTGCGGCTGAGGATTCCTCCATCCGCTTTATAAATTTGTCCTATTCTGTGACTTTTGGCTGTTTTAACCGTTTTTCTTTGACTCCCTGCATTAGCGTAGTGGCAATTATATAGTGGTCGCTGCCTAGGTCTTGTCCTGTATTTTCCCACGTTACTGTTCTGGTGTTTTTGGAGAGTGTTAGATCGGGTGTGGTGTCCGCGGTAACACTGTTTCCTTTTCTAGTTGGGTTTCCTGGGTCGGTGTGTAGTGAGAGGCTCAGTTCTTGTATATCCTCCCACAGCTGCCTTCCCTTGCCGTCTTTCCTGTTGTATCCCCACTCCTCATGCAGCGCATTTAAGTCTCCTACGATGAAGAGGGGGTTCTTTCCCGCTACTTTTAGAGCTTTTCAGAAGATGGCCCTGAACCTGATCTTTTTCTGTTTAGGGCTTGAGTAGATGTTTAGTAGAAAGAGACTGGGCTCTTCTTTCCTACCCGTAAGCATCTCCACTAAGACTCCTTCTATGTCCCTGGATTGAATATCATGTTCAATTGTTGCTATGTTTCTTTTCACTAGGGTTGTTACCCGCGATTTTTCCCCTTTATCACTGTGAAACGCCTGATATCCTGGGAGGGATGCTAATTTCCCGGTCTCTTGCAGCGCTATTGCTAGCGGCTTCTCTACTAATGTGTCTATATGGTTTTGCAGTAACGCTCGCTTGCGTTGGAATCCTCGGCAGTTCCACTGCCAAATGATAGACTTATTTTGAGCGTTTCTGGCCATATTGAATTTGAGTAACAGTGTCCTCTAAGTTTTTCTGTCGCTCTCCAAGGGCAATCAGCTCGGTTCCTTGTGTTTGTAGTTCGGTTCTCTGCGCCTGCAGTTCTGCTGTTATGCTTTCAAATTTTGATTTATATTCTCTTGTATCTGGCTGAGTGCAGCCATGACCTGCGCCATGAATTCTCTTTGTTCTGTCTGCATCGCTTTTATCGCGTTCCTATTTGTTTCACATTCATTCTTTAGCTATACCCATATGTGTGTTTCATTATCTCCTTTTCGTTTAAGTGGGGGTCTTCTGACTGTTTCTGCCTCCTTCATTTTCTCTCCTACCATTTCCTGCCGCTTGAGTGTTGGGGGGGGGGGGGGGTAGTTTGTTGAGCTACCTGTATGGGTTGTGCGGGTTGTGTGCGGGGAGGGGGGGGATGTTGCCTTTTCTCTTTCTTTTTGTGCTTTCATGAGGTTACTTATGAACCCTTGAAGCTCATCTACTTTTTTCTTTAACTGTTCTATTTCTCTGTCCTTATCATCTTTAGCCTGGGAGGGCCCTTCTACAAAGCTTACTTGTTTGGGTTCTCTGCTTGGATCCCTGCTTCTGCTCCTTCTCTTGCCCCAGGGGTCCTTTGGGTCCCTTGATCTCGATCTCCTACGTCCCCTGGTCTCCTGGCTCCCGGGGGTCGGCGGGTTTCCTTTGCTGTTTCCTCCCAGCTTGGGGAAGTCCTCCTTGCGGAGTTTCTTGTCTCCGTCCGCCGACGGTTTCTGTTGCTGGCTACCAGCTCTTCTTGTTTGTCCTTTTTCATCTCCCAGATTCTTTTCTTGATTTCGTACGGTGTTCGGTATAGCTCTTTGCACTTTTTGTCGCCGAGTGGGTGCTCTTTTCCGCAGGGCTGGCACTTGGCTTCGCATTGATGATCTTCCTGCGGGTTTTCTTCTCCGCATCCTCGGCACTTTTTGTTGTCTGGGTTCGGGCACACGTCCGATCTGTGCCCCATTCGGCCACACGCATAGCATACCTCGTACTTTTTCTTGTACAGGACGCATCTCGTCGGCGTGGGTGAAAGGTACACTTGCCTTGGAACCGTGCTCTCTTCGAAGAGGATAAGCACTGCCTTCGTTGCCTTTCCCAGTCTTCTCACACCTAGGATCGAGGGGTTCTTCGCGCTGAAGTACTCCAGTCTCTCCTTGATTTCGTCTTCAGTCCAGAATAGAGGGGCGTCGTATATGACGCCTTTTCCGCTGTTCTCCGGCGCCGCCACGTATGCGTTGACGCTCACCTTTTCCTTGCCTATCGTCAGCTCTCTGGTCGCTGCGTATTTATTCCTCTTTATTTTGTCCTTCGTAGCGATGAGAATCGATTGCTGCTTTGTGTTGAACGTGATGATGTCGTTCACGCCTTTGTCGCTTGCCCCAGCCGCTGCGCTGATTGCGTCAGCCAGGAAGGCTCCTCCGAATTTGAGTAATTTTTCCAGTCCCCCTTGAGGTCTCATAATTATCTTCTCGTAGTCGGGCGGAATTCTCGTATATTGCCTTTCCACCGACTTCTCTGCCTTTCTTCTTCCTTCGCGTCGCTCCACTGCACGCTCTCGTGCGTCTCGGTTCCCGGCCACGTGGCCGCTATCTTTTATCTCCGCCGGAGCTATTTTCCCGCTTTTCTTCGCTTTGAACCATTGACCCGCTATCAGCAGCTCTTCCGGATCTATATCCGTGCCTTTTACGACTTCCATTTCCCTTAGAGTCGCCTGCTGGAGGCCCTTAGGCCTCGGTTCCTTCCTTCGCCGACCTAAGCCTCGTTAGGCTTAACTCCGCTTGCTACACGTGGGGTTCCGCAAGCCTCTAAAATCAAGATAACTCGGCCCCACCTTGTGAATATCGGTGCGTCCGATGATGGAGCTTCCTTGGTCGGTGATTCCAGACAGTTTCTACGCATCCAGAGTCCTGGGTGCTGCGTCGCCCCCGTTGTCGTCGGAGCTCGTCGGACGCACGTCCGACCACCTCGACAGCCGGCGGAGGAATCCTTCCCTATACCTCCGGAGGGTTGGTGACGGCATTTGCGTGCCGCGTTTCGGCGACGGGTTTGTGATGATGGCGGGCTTTAGACCTCAACAGGGTTTTGAGGTTTTGAGGTACGTGGCGACACGCCGCGGTGGCTCAGGGGTTAGGGCGCTCGGCTACCGATCCGGTGTATCCTGGTTCGAACCCAATCGCGGCGGCCGCGTTTCGGTGGAGGCGAAACGCAAAATCGCCCGTGTTCGTGTGATGTCAGTGCACGTTAAAGATCCCCAGGTGGCCGAAACTATTCCGGAGCCCTCCACTACGGCCCCTCTTTCATCTTTGGTACTAGGCGCGAACACACACAGAACGCAAGGAAGGGAACGGGACAAAGCGCCGAGAGTGTATAGAAAAAAAACGACCCCATTTCCTTTCAGAATACTGTGGGAGTTTCTATTGACAATTTTTTAACCCTTTTAGAGTTTTACTTGCAATCGATTTTCATAACATTTGACCAGCAGTGTTTTCTGCAGAAAGCCGGCATATGTATAGGATCCTGTGCGGCGCCGGTATTGTGTAATATTTTTATTTCAAAAATGGATCAAGTTTTACATCAGGTTTTACCGTCTAGGCATGTTTTTAAAGTGTTCAGATACGTGGACGATTTTTTGATGTCTTTTGCTAAGGACGAAAGTTTGAACTTCGAAGAGAGTGTGCATGATATTTTAACCTTATTCCGACAACATGGAAATGGCTTGCAATTCACTTGTGAAGAGCCTGAGGGTAACTGCCTGCGGTTTCTAGATATATTCAGTTTTATGAGGATCAGCTTTGTTGGGGATATGCTCCTCGTGCAAGAAAAGGGCTCCTGCCGTATGACTCTACCCATTCGAAGTTGATAAAAAGAGGAATTGCTTCACTTTGCCTTAAATCCGCCCTCAGGAAATCGTGTCCTCACAGGATGCAGGTTAGCTTTCACAACCAATTTTCCAGGCTGTGTTCAGCCGGATTCCCTGATTCGGTTGTGATGGCAGTCGCCGAAAACCTACTGCAAAAAAATGAAGACTGTGGCTGTTAGAG
Organism: Amblyomma americanum; assembly: GCA_030143305.2. NCBI lineage: Eukaryota > Metazoa > Arthropoda > Arachnida > Ixodida > Ixodidae > Amblyomma > Amblyomma americanum. Next base: position 62,243 of record JARKHS020020992.1, read on the forward strand.
CTGGGGAAGGTCCCCCTCGAGAAGAGGTGGTGAGACCGGTAGTGGTGCCCTATGTACATAAGATGGCCCACAATTTAAAGAAGGTCGCAAGCAGGCATGGGGTCCCGCTTGTGTTTTGAGCCTCTCAAAAGCTCGAAAACCTGTGCTCGCGTATCGAAAGAGTACGTGAAGAGGAAAAAGGATGCGGTACTAAGCATGGGCAACCGTTTTTGAAAATTGAAGCTTTTTTTATCGGAGAGAAAGGAAACATGTGCGTCAGTGATCCATCCGTATCTTTATATAAGGCGGAAAAGAAATTTTTAACCAGTGCACGTGCTTATCGATCCTGATTTGATTGTGTTCCTTGCATTTAAGAAAGTGTGTGTGATGTGCCTCCGAATAAAGCAGTTGTAAGTGGCGCTTTGCCCCGTTTCCTTCCTTGTGTTCTGTGTGTGTTCGCGCCTAGTTCCAAAGATGAATTGTGACCAACTCGCCCAAGAAGACGTTCTTTCAGGCACCTCTTTCTTCCTTTCTCGTCTCGATCCCTACTTTATTCCTTCCCTTACGGTCCGGTTCAGGTGTCGTCCGAGAAGTGAGACAGATACTGCGCCAATTCCTTTCCCCAGAAACCACTTCATTTTTAAAGCATTTCATTTCTTTTTCTGCCTGCTATCCTTTATTTGCGCTGCCCCAGCTCAGATGCTTCAGTATCGATGGCAGATGCCGGGGCTAGCAAAAATCTTTTCCTTCCTTTTTACTATTACTTTTAATAAAACCACTACCACCACCTTTTAAAGCGAGAACTCTACTACGCCAGCCAGCGTGCCATATCGGCTCGTCGCACCGTATGCCGTATTTCGTATGCTGTATGCCGTGGCCGACCTTGAGCCGCCGTTTCCTAGCAACGCCGCAGCCGAGCTCCAACAGATGTCGCCGCTGTCGGCGCCGCTGCCGTCGCCGCTCGCTCCACCAGATGTGCTCCGCTGGGGTAGAGGGAGAGGAGGTGTCGCCTCGCGGGGGGTATATTGGGAACGAGGCGGCTCACGAGCAAGCCCGAGGTTTCGTCGACCATGCAGTGGGCGCGCCCTCCGACCCGAATTTCACGACGCGGGGTGGTGGTGATCTCATTTCATGACATCACACATCACTTTAGGTTGGACTTGCGCGCATATCCTCCTCCCCATAAATCGTAAACAAAAGCGCAGGAAGTTACCTGGCACCGACTGCAAACACGCTCCCTTCTGAATCCGGCAGTGCTTGCCCTCATATACCCTGGCCAGTACGACCCAAACTGCCATAAATGTGGTAAAACGGCCAAATACAACCACATTATCTGGAACTGCGCAAATTATCCGCCTCCGGCGGAGTTGATACAGCTCCCCTCTCCGGAGCGGTGGGAGGCCGTGTTGGTCAGCTCGGAACCTAACATTCAAGTTCGGGCAATCGAGCGGGCCAATGAGGTCGCCGCCAGCCATGGGCTAGTGGCCATCTAGTATGTGTCTCCTGGAACCTTCCCTCGACGCAATAAATGTTTTACAATCCAATATGTGCGGTTCGTCTCAGAGTATTGTAGTCTTTGCGGAGAGCGCGAAGGAGACGAAACAACGGCAGAAAGAAGCGAATAAGAGACAACGCGCTCAGGCGACGCCAGACGAACCCGCCGCACGACTTGAGAGCGTCGTAACGAAGATGCAGCCGGCACACTATTGATGGCTGCTGGCGGTATTTTCGCACAGCGAGCCAGGTAACGATGTTGCATTAAAATATCTCTCCTGCTGGTGCGCGCAGCAATTTCCTTATGCCTCGCAATTTCTGCAGCTTTATGTTCCCCGTGGCCTTCTCAGCGCAGCTGCATTGACGTTTGTTTAACGTGCACGTCCCGCCTGGGTTGATCAGTAACAAACGTTGGGCTCGTGAGCACGGGGGCGTTAGAAAAAATTCCGGCCGCGGCAGCCGCGTTTCGCCAAAAGCGAAATCCTAAACACGCCCCTGTGCTAATCGAGCTATGCCAATGCACGTTGAGGAACCACAGGAATCCGGAGACCCCTGCTACGGGGCCTCTTTCTCTCTTCCTCATTTAGCCCCATCGCCCACGGAGCACCTGAGCCCTTCAAGCGAGATATGACAAAATTACTGCGCGCATTTGCATTCGTCAGAATCAATTTATTAGAACGTTCGCAAGGTCGAGGTTACTAAGGCACGGCGGCGGACCCAAGGTTCGCGTTCTTCCTAGCTCACTTTGTATGTGAACACTTAACCACGTAGTGAGAAAATGCAAAAGCAGCCCGCGGAACGTAACGCGTTGCGGCTGCCGCTGTGTCCCCTAAATAGCCTATAACAAAGCTGTTACAGCTCTCGCTATTAAAAAAAAAGAAGTTCGGCTGGGAATTAGCTCAGCTATTCCAGGATATCCAAAGCGAAAACTGTCGACGTTCATTGTATTTATTGGCGTTGTCCTTGATAACGTTCCAGACCGACAATTATGAAGAAAGAAAGCGCGCATATCTGGCTCCCTGGGTCAGTGGACGCTTCAATCACGCTTGGAGGTACGTGGCGTTGGCGAGAGAAAGTTGTGGGCTCAATGCATTAGAGCTGACAACCTTGTGGCAGACACGAGACACCGCGGCAATACGCCGCAGTATTGATTGCGTGACCAACCTCATGCGATCAACCATTTATTTAACTCCTGCCAGCGTGGGACGGTGGGTGCGCCGCATATCCAGTGTGCGGAACGCACTAAAAGTTACAGACTCCAAGCCGCGTCTTCTCGGATAGATCACGTGATCAGGAAGCAGCCACTCCGAGGCTGTGGAGCCCTGGCGCAGCAAAGTCACGTGATGCGCTGTTATGGCAGCGGTGCAGCAAGGAAATTCAAGGTCAAACGTGTGGCGACGGCGAAATCACTCCGACGATAGTAGTTAACGCTTTCGCTTTCAAAAACCTCCCTTGTCTTCTCAGCGGAGCTGCAAAAACGCTTGTGACACGCCGCGGTTGCTCAGTATTTGCGGCGCTGGACCTGCACCTGAACACGAGCACACGGGACCAAATTCCGGCTGCAGTGGCAGCATTTAGATGAAGGTGAAATCCTAAAGATGCCCGTTCGCTGCGCTATGCCAGTGTACGTTAACGAACCCCAGGTGGCCGAAACTAATCCAAACACCTCTCCTATGGAGCCTATTAGCCCTCATCTCCACGGTGCAGTTGGGGGTACACCGAGACATGAGAGAATTAACGTCCATTTCCGTTCGTCAAAATCAATTTATTGTAAGAATCGCGAGATCGAAGTCACGTTGCAATGGGTCCAAGCCTTGGACAAATCTGCTCTCAGGCTCAAGAGAGTAATAGGTGTCCAGGACTACGCACTCTAGGTTGGGCGCCGGCCCAACTATGAAAGACGGCGGAAAACGCGTTTCAAAGTGCGTTCCGTCGTACTGTACTCGAACCTCGTGGATGCAGGTGTGTTGTCTCGGCAGCCAAGCCATGAGCATCTCAACGTCGTTTCGGTCGTACTACTATCGAACCTCGTGCATGCAGGGGTGTTGTCTCGGCAGCCAGGCCATGAGCATCCCGCCGTCGTTTCCGTTGTCAAAATAGTGATACCAGGCACTTCAATCATCGGGGTCGTAACAGGAACGCGCGTCGCCCTCCTAAAACTCACAATACCAGCCTTGTGCCCGCAAAGCCGTGTTCCCCGAGGCAAGGTGGTCGATAAGCTAGCATTCCATGAACGCGTCCGCGGAGCAGGAGCGTTCGGTGCTAAGGCCACTTAGCAAGCATTCCAGGCTCCATCGCCAAGGGTAATGGCCTTCGTCGCCCGCTCCTGTTCTTCGCTTTAGGATCCGTAACACAGCGTTCATGCTGCAGCCAGAGCGCGACGCATAAAAGGTCTGTTTCTTCCACTTGGACGAAGACGTAATGTTGGTACTCACTCTGTGCATGCAGAAAGCGTCCGAGGTTCTTCTGGTAACACGAGCTCCAATTTCTGGATCTTCAGATGCGTCCCCGCTGATCCCACAGAAAGCACACTATCTGTTCAAACGCAAGAGAGTCCTCCGTTGTTAGAGTATTTGGAAGAGTAACCAACCAAACGAAGCCTTTCACGCATACTGCCACGCTTCCGAACACGACAGCTGCCACCATCATTTTCTTCTGGCTTCGTCTTGGCTTGTCTCCAGGGCAGTCTCTTAAAACTTCAGACTAAGTGTGAAAGTTCTTGTTTCAGTTTTTTTTTCAGTTAAATCTAAATTGTAAATTGTGTGTTTTAACATCCCGAAGCGATACAGGGGCTATGAGGGACGCCGTAGCTGATGACTTCGAAATTATTAAACCGTGTGGAGTTTTTTAAAGTGCGCCAACTTCCCTCAGTACATCGGCGCTTTTCGCGTTTCGCTAATCTACGTGAGAGTGTCGCGGCCAGAATAGGACCGCTACCGTTTTCGTGTTTTTATTTTTCAGGAAGCAAAACAAAGAAAATCGACGTTAGATAAAAAAGAAAACAGGACTTTTAACGTTCGATTTAGTCAGTGTATTAATTCTACATTTTACTATAAACTCATCGGGAATCAAGACCGAATTCTCACATGCCGTAATACGCAATAATAATAACACTAATAATTAACTGCTTGTTACGAGCGTAGGCAAAGGGCAGCAACTGCTTCACTCTTCGTGGACACTGAACTGAGCTATTAAGGAAGAAATGGAGGGATTGAAAAAAGAGGCAAAAAGCCGCCATCTACTCTGTAGAATTAAGCATCATAGATGTATTAAATGCTCTAACACATGGCGTGCCACTTCTGACCAAGTAATACGCGGGCTGTAAACTTTGAGAATGCTGGAAACCAGTAGTATCTACGTTAACTTAATGAATGTCTTATAGCCTAGGGGAGGAGCCCGTGCTGAGATGGTCAGATGTCTTGTATATTCATTGCTTCAAATCAGGATACTACAGCATACACATAATAATAATAAAAATTGGTTTTGGGGGAAAGGAAATGGCGCAGTATCTGTCTCATATACCGGCGGACACCTGAACCGCGCCGTGAGGGAAGGGATAATGGAGGGAAAGAAAGAAAAAAGGAAGAAATAGGTGCCGTAGTGGAGGGCTCAGGAATAATTTCGACTACTTGGGGACCTTTAACGGGCGCTAACATCGCAGAGCACACGGGAGCCTTATCGTTATGCCTCCATAAAAACGCAGCCGCCGCGGTCGGGTCCGAACCCGGGAACTCCGGATCAGTAGCCGAGTGCCCTATCCACTGAGCCACCGCGGCGGGTTACAGCATACACAGTTCCGTTGACCGAGGACGCAAGAGCGGGCAGTGCTGGAAAGAATAAATAGGAGTGCAGTGCGCAACATCGTGGCTTTGCTAAACGTCCCGATTCTCCAAGACTGCACGACTGAACACAATGACTGGGCTAAACGAACAGAGAGAGGGAACAATACTTTTAAGAACAAAAATGGGTTGGGCCCGTTGCAGCGGCACACAATGAGATGACAGCACAAACATGGAAAATGTAAGATCACTTCCTCACTACCGTGGGCATTCCTAGGCGACTAAACTATTCAGTAAGAAGAAGCAGACAGCTACTACTTCGGTTTCTATGCCCAGGAACCTGCATAGCATATAGGGGTGCGTGGATCATATATAGGGGCTTCATAAATTCACCTTTACTGTGCCGACGCACACTGCAGTAACCACCCAGACGTGATGGAGTTCCATGCTATCCGTGCCACTACGAAGGCTATATAAACACTTAGCATACGTAAAAGAAAGCTATATTTTCACGGAGACCTTAGCAGCCATTAAACAATTCAAAACTGCTACAAAGACACTAAGCCTCAGTCAGAAGCTACATGCATTCATTATGGATATGACGAGATGCGTCCAGACATAATGAATACAAGATGCTCATTGACCAGAAGAGAGCAGACGCCCTTACACTCGAACGTCAAAACAAGTATGCCTCCTTCATAGCCTCCATTTCGACCTGTGCTCCACTCTTTTCATCTTGCCGTCCTCTTTTGGAAAAAAGTTCACTGGCCCTTATTTCCCTGCGCAGTTTCCTTCTGCATCATAACCTGCAAAAGGAATCCAAAGAATCCGGAGAACCAAAGGAATCCGGAGACCCCTGCTACGCGGCCTCTTTCTTTTCCTCATTTAGCCCCATCGCCCACGGAGCAGCTGAGGCGTTCACCGAGATATGACAAAACTACCGCGTGCATTTGCATTCGTCAGAATCAATTTTAGAACATTCGCAAGGTCGAGGTTACTAAGGCACGGCGGCGGTCCCAAGGCTCGCAATCTTCCTGGCTCACTTTGTATGTGAACACTTGAACCACTCAGTGAGAAAATGCAAAAGCAGCCCTCGGAACGTCACTCGTTGCGGCTGCCGCTGTGTCTCCTAAATAGCCTATAACAAAGCTGTTACAGCTCTCGCTATAAAAAAAAGAGGCTGGGGATTCGCTCAGCTATTTCAGGATATACAAAGCGAAAGCTGCCGGCGTTCATTGTGTTTATTGGCGTTGGCGTTAATAACATTCCAGGCCGATAATTTTGAGGAAAGGAAGCGCGCATAACTGGCTCCTTGGGTCAGTGGACGCTTCAATCACGCTTGGAGGCACGTGGCGGTGGCGAGAGAAAGTTGTGGGCTGAACGCATTAGCTCTGAGAACCTTGTGGCAGACACGAAACACTGCGGCAATATGCCGCATGTGGCACATGTGGGCGGTCCGTATGTCCAGTGCGCGGAACGCACACAATGTTACAGACTCCCAGCCGCGTCTTCTCGGCTAGACCACGTGATCAGGCAGCAGCCGCTCCGGGGGCAGCAAAGTCACGTGATGAGCTGTTATGGCAGCGGTGCTGCACGGAAATTCACGGTCAAACGTTTGGCGACGGCTAAATCACTCCGACGACAGTAGTTAAAGCTTTGGCTTTCAAAAACCTTCCTTGCCTTCTCAGCGCAGCTGCAAAAACGCGTGTGACACGCCGCGTTGCTCACTATTTCCGGCGCTTGACCTGCACCTGAATCCGAGCACACGGGACGAAATTCCGGCTGGAGCGGCAGCATTTAGACGAAGGCGAAATCCTAAAGATACCCGTTCGCTGCGCTCTGCCAGTGTACGTTAACGAACCCACGTTGCCGAAACTAATGCAAACTCCTCTCCTATGGGGCCTATTATTCCTCATCTCCACGGCTAAGTTGGAAGGTACACCGAGACCTGAGAGAATTGCCGTTCATTTCCGTTCGTCAAAATCAATTTATTGTAAGGATCGCGAGATCGAAGTCACGCTGCAATGGGCTCAAGCCTTGGAGAGATCTGCTCTCAGGCTCAAGCCAGTAGCGGGTCTCCAGGACGACGCGCTGTAGGTTGAGTGCCGGTCCAACGATAAAAGACAACGGATAACGCGTTTCAAAGTGCGTTCCGTCGTACTACACTCCAACTTCGTGGATGCAGCGATGTTGTCTGGGCAGCCAGGCCATGAGCATCTCGACGTTGTTTCGGTCGTACTACGCTCGAACCTCGTTGATGCCGGGGTGTTGTCTCGGCAGCCCAGCCATGAGCATCCCGCCGTCGTTTCGGTCGTACTACGATCGAACATCGTGGATGCAGAGGTGTTGTCTCGGCAGCCAAGCCATGAGCATCTCGACGTCGTTTCGGTCGTACTACGATCGAACATCGTTGATGCAGGGGTGTTGTCTCGGCAGCCAGGCCAT